>JAJPUD010007465.1:65415-107260 GCA_023553655.1 Myrmecobius fasciatus | reverse complement strand
CAGGAGATCATCATACACAGCAACAACAGTATTACATGATGATTAATTCTGATGGACAAGGCTCTCTGCAACAAAGAATTGTCTCAAACCAGTTCCAATTGTTCACTGAAGAAAACCATATACACCCAGAGAGAGGGATATGAAATATGGACCGCAATGTAACATTTTCATGATCTCTATTGATATTTGCTTGCATTGTGTTGCCTTTCTCTGATTTTCTTTTTTTTCTTGTAGATAGGATTTTTCTTGCATAACTTGTCAAGTATTTCAACATTATTAACATGTAGTGGACTTCCTGCCATCTAGGGGAGGGGAGGGGACTGGGGGTAAAATTTGTAATGGAAAGCTTTGTAAAGATCAATGCTGGGGAACTACCCATACATATGTTATACAAATAAAAAGCTTTAATTAAAAAAAAAAGAAACACTGCTGAGTCAAAGAGTGCACAGTTTGATAACTTTTTGAGCTTAGTTCCAAATTGCTCTCCAGAATGGTTGGATCCATTCACAGGTCCACCAACAATGTATCAGTGTCCCAGTTTTCCCACATCCCCTGCAACATTTGCAATTATCTTTTCCTGTCATCTTAGCCAATCTAACAGGTGTGTATTTGTATCTCAGAGTTGTCTTAATTTGCATTTCTCTGATCAATAGTGATTTGGAGCACCTTTTCACATGACTAGAAATGGTTTTACTTTCTTCATCTGAAAATTGTCTGCTCATATCCTTTGTTGTATCCATCTCCAACAATGGACCAATATTGTCCATAGGGATTTCTTGGCAAAGATGTTGGAGTGATTTGCCATCTCCTTCTCCAGTGAATTGAGGTAAATGGAAATTCAATGGCTTGTCCAGGGTCACATAGCTAGTAAGTATCTAAAGCTGGATTAGAACTCAAGTCTACCTGACTTTAGATCCACAGAGCCATCTACCTGCCTCCATTAGCTATATAATTGTAAGCAAATCACAATCTCATTGGTTTCCTCTTCTGAAAAGAGAGGATAATAATTCCCAAAGTATCTCCTTCAAAGAGGCTCACATGAAATATATATTAAGTGAGAAAATCAGTTACCACACTCATGCTTTAGGAAAATCATTTTGTCAAAACTATGTGCAGAAAAGGTTGTTATTAGAAACAATATGACCAGTTAAGAATCTATCACCATTATTCATTGTGATGATAATAATAACGGTTATATAAGATTTTAAGATTTGAAAGATGCTTCACAAATTGTATCTCCTTTGATCCTACAATAAAGCAGGAAGAGAGGTGCCATTATTATACCCATTTCATCAGTGAGGAAGCTGAGGGTTGGAGAGATAAAAGAATTCCCCCATTAACATTCCCTAGCTGTGTGACCCTGGGCAAGTCACTTAACCTCAATTGCCTCAGCAAAAAAGCAAAAAGCAAAAAAAAAAAAAAAGAATTCCCTCAAAGCCCTATAGGTGGGGTATGAGCTCAGTCAGTTTTTCCTGATTTCTAATCTGGCACTCTTCTATGCTTTCTAGTTAACTCATGGATACTGGAACTAGGGTAATATGATATTAATTATCAAAGCAAAAAAAGGCACAGATGGGGAGAAATGTCATCAGTATATTTTCCTTCCTTACTCAAGGAAAATTGTACACTATTTAATATATCCTTAATATCCTTCTACATTGTATCCTTGGTATTTACCTAGAAGTCCTCATCCTAATTTTGACAAATTCATTCTCAGCCATTCAGTCTAAATGCTCTAACTAAAAACCAAACAAATTTTCAGAAGAGGGAAGAGAAATATATAAATTCATGAAACAGGGTTATGTTTTGACTTCAATTATGAAAAAAAGTGTTTATTTGTTTGATCATTTGTGTTAATTACAGGGGATTGACCAGTCTGGACATGTAGTTAATTGATTGGCCCTATAAGTGCTGAGGATCCTAAATGCCAAGTTATTTAGATTAACTAAAGGACTAGAATGATTTTTTTTTAATTAAATGAAAGTATAATTTTTTTTCATTTTAAATTTATTAATAGTTTTGGTTCCTATATCACCTTTTAATCTTCACTTTTCTACCTAAAGATTCATCCCCTATAAACAATCTTTTTTTAAAAATTGTTTTAAAGGAATTTGGCAAAAAAAAAAAAAAGCTAGCACATTCATCATACGTATATGCAATGGGCAAAAAAGAGTTCAAAAGAAAAAAAAATAGAAATTTCTGAAACACCAAGATTCATATTGTTTATAAAAAATATTTAAAATATTTTATATTTAATTAAGGTATAAAGAGATATCATCAGCATGTTTCTTTTCATGCCAAAGTAAGTTGCATAATGATTAAATTATGAGGATTTAAGAAGTCTAAAGTTCTTTCCCAACTTCCATTTTTTCCAGATGTACTAGAATATTTGTTATTCTCCTACCTCTTCATTTTATGTAGTTTTAGTTGTTTTTGTCTGGGTCAATGATTTCATCATAGTGGGGATCTCCCTAGTGTACACACATTCCTCCACCAAAACGTATCAACAACTCCTCATTAACTTAAGGTTTTAGAGAATGGCCTAGGGCCTGTTTTGCCTGTTTTGTCTATGAAAAACTATCAGTGATCAGATGGCATCATTTCCCAATCCTCTCAATCTCCAGAGGAGGAGACTAAGGACCTGAGAGATAAAGAAGCATTTCCAAAATCACAGAACAAATGAGTGATGGGCCTGGACAAAAAGTGGGGAATCCTGTACCATGTTCTCTCTAGAATTCAGTTTGTGAGAGAGAACTATTGCTATTGTTGTTATTCAGTTATTTCACTCTTGTCCAACTCCATTTCCAGTTTCTTGGCAAATATGCTGAAGTAATTTGCCTTTTCCTTCTCTAGGTCATTTTACAGATGAGAATACTGAGGCAAACAGGTGAAATGATTTATAAAACCTAGGCAAATCATTAGCTCAGACACATAGCTAATAAGTGTCTGAGATCAAATTTGAACTCAGGTCTCCCTGAATATACACTTCTATGTAACTCCCTAAAACTTATCTATAACTTAATAGTTAGAATGTGAGCTCTTAGAGAGAAGAGATTTCTCACTTTTCACATTGTTTCCCAAGGGTTTACTGCAGTTTAGCATATAGGTATCACCTATTCAATGCTTTTTTCAATAATTTATTAGGCTAATAGTCTAGATATCTAAGTTCTAGATACCAATAAAATCATAGGCTTGCTCATCCGAGCAATCTTTTTTTTTTTTAAATCAGAAAAATCTTTTTTTCATGAGGATATTACAATTATAGGATTTTAAAGTTCTAAAAGTCTTTGTGGACTATTTTGTCCAACTCTATATCTATGTGAGGAAACTGACATTGAAGCTCACCATCCCTCCTGATGTGACCTCAGAGCTAAAAGGGACCTTAGAGATCATCTAGTTCCAGGGTTTCCTAATTTTTTGGTGTTATGGATCCCTCTGAAAGTTTAGTAAAACCTCAAAAATCCTTTTTAAGAATAGTTTCTTAAGGTATAAAATACATAGGATTGCAGAGAAAAGCAATTATAACAAAAAGAAGTATTTTTTTTCTTATCCAAGTTCACGGACCCCTTGAAATCTACCCATAGATACTGAGGGGTTTTCATATACCTCAGCTTAAATACCTCTATGACCCAAAAAAAGTCATTTAACCTCTCAAGGTGTTTCCCCTTCTATAAAATAGGTTTGCACTCCTCCTGTTTTTTTACAGAAAAGTTAAATAGAAGGTTCAAATTCACTTAGCTAATTCCCAGCAGGTAAAGTTATTCCAGTTCCTAAACCTCATGCCCCATCTACTGTATTGTTCTGGGTCCTAATTGTAGCAACATGCTTTTAACCCTAGAAAAAAAAATAAACTAACAAGTTATGCACGTGGGAAAAAAAAAACAAAAAACAAACAACAACAGGGAAGAATCCTTGAGTTTTGAGGAAAAGTTCAGAGGGGGAGGAAGGTATATAAAAGAATCAGAGGCCACTTTGACATAGGAGCACCTGTCCAAGTTTACTGACCTCACTTCCTAGCCATAATTTTTCTTTGCTGCCTAAGAAGGAGACACTATGTCTTGTAATAGAAGTTGTCTCCAGGACTGCAGTGTCCCCACAGGTCCAGCTACCACCATCTGCTCTTCTGACAAATATTGCCAGTGTGGAGTCTGCCTGCCCAGCACCTGCTCCCATGAGATCAGCCTTCTCCAGCCCGTCTGCTGTGACTGCTGCCCTTTATCCTGTGTGCCTCCCTGTGTCCCCAATTCTTATGTGCCAACATCCTGGCAGTTGAACTCCTGCCATCCGGCCCCCAATCTGTGTGGCATCTCAGTGACTACATGCATTCAACCCTGTGAGTGTGAACCATCTTGCTGCTAGATAGCCATTTTTAAGGAATGCTATGGTTTTTGTCAGCTTGCCAACATGACTCTGGGATTTCTTGGCTTATGCTGAGGACAATTTAGCAAATAATTGAATCTCCTCAAAAAAAATTCGGTACTTGGACATTAAAATTTATGAAAAATTTTCTGAACATTATTTAAAATATCTGAAAAGAGAAATGGAAAATATCTCTAAGAATATGACTATTAATGGATGTGACATGGATTTTTTTGGGAGGGAGATCTGGGAGAGGTGCGAAGGAGAACAGATAAATGCTTTATTGAAAAAATTTTAAATTTTAAATGTCTCCCATATTTGAAAAGTAAATAAACACCCTTGCCTTTCAAACTATGTGTTGCCTCATCATTCCAAGCCATAATTATCCAAAGCCTATTAACCTGGGCATCATACTTCCATAAATATGCTCAGTGGAACTACATATTCTGATGACATCAGTAAAAATCTTGTACCTTAAACCAACACCTTAATATCTTCAGATTTGGAAATCTCAAAAAAAGTTACCTTAAAAATGCTTGTTTCAAGATTAAGAATTATTTAAAGTTATAAGTTCATCAATACTATGCATTTAATGTTCATTTTTCCTACTATCTCCAACAACCAAGTTACTTTTATCATTTAAGATGTGAAGAACATTCTGTCACTCAGAGGAAAGGCTGTTTTGTTCTTACCAATCAAACTTTTCAAAAGGAAGAAACAAAAGAAGGATGATCCCTGTGAGCTAAATTATTTTCAGAAGAAATCATTGTCTCATCAAAACTCCAAAGTACAAAAATGAAACATGCTTTCTTCTCATCAGCAGAGAAGTTGTGGACTATAGGTGCAGAATGTGCCATACATTGTCAATGTTTTTGGCTTGTTTTGCTTAACAATACTTTGTTTAAAGTGTGGTGATTTTATTAGGAAGGAAGGTAGAGGAAGATAATTATTTGTAAGTTAGTGTAAAATTCCATTGAATGTATAATCTCATTAATGTGGGTGCTCCCTCCAATCTTGTGCATTTCTTTCTATGTTTTCCCATAAGTTTGCCACTATCAGGAATCTTTTTTTAGTTCTTTTGATATCATGGGAATCCCAAGGGAGTAAATTTATTCATTGGTTGTCCCTAACTTGCTATGTAAGAAAGGAAAGGGAAAAGGGAGAAAGGAAAAGAAAAGAGAGATAAAATAGAGAGGGGGGAAAAGTTAAGGAATCTTTTGGGGATCACACATTTTCCATTTTCTTTTCTAATTTTTAATTTTGATTTCAAATCAAATCAATTTCAAATTTCAAGAAAAGATAAATGAGAATATTTAAATCTTTAACAAGCAAACTACACACATTATTTTTAAAATAAAAATTACTTCAGCCTATTGGCAATATTTTTAAAGTTAAGAACATTAATGTCTTCAAAACTGATTTAGTCATTCTTTCTATCCGCATGTGATCAAATTAGATTATTTTATTTCCCCTGTGTTCTCATAAAACTACTACCACGCAGTCAGTACCCTTGGAATATATAGGATGTAGATATTATAGTAGATGAAGTGCTACCCTGGAATCCAGAAAACTTTACTTCAAATCTGACCTCAGATATAGGGTATCTGAGTGATCCTGAAAGTCACTTAACTTTTGCCCGTTTCAGTTTCCTCATCTATAAAATGGGGATAATTATAGCATCTCCTATATAGTGTTGTGGGGAACAAATAAGGCAAAAATATTTGTAAATCTTAAAACAATATATAAATGGTAAATTTTTAACAAAAAAAATAATTCAATTAATATTTATTGAAGTATTTCCATGTGTACAGTAGTACTATGGGGCATTTAGAAATGAACTTTACCCTCAAGGAATTTATAATCTATGCTCACAGGGGAGATGTATATCTGAAACTATCAAATGACCATTTGGACACTAGATAGTAGAGGCACAAAGAGGAATGTGCCATAGTTTACAACACTTCTCACCGACTCACTTCTTTTTCATGTTCCAACTGGAATCCATAGTTTTAAGTCATACTAAACATGATTATTATCATTTATAACCTGATCCAGTATTTCTAGATGCTTTCTTAAAAGTGAGTTGTTGTCCTAATATTCATAGAATTACAAAATGTCAGATCTGGAAGGAACCTCAGAAATCATCAAATTCTCTCATTTTACAGATGAGGAAACTGAGGCACAAGGAGTGAAAACAATTTTACCAAAGTAACATATCTGATAAGTGCCTGAGTAAAACTCAGCTCAAAGGAACAACAGTTATCATAGGAAAGACTAATATTGAAAAAAAAAACACCTTGCACTCACTTAGTGAAATCCAGTAACACTTTCCCTACAATAAACCACAGTAAATGAAGGCCTCTCTCCTTTTATGTAAACTGCATTTTTTTTTAAAGCATCACCACTGCTAAAAGCTTGGAAAGTGCTGTCAAAAGTTCATTCATTTGGGGCAGCTAGGTGGTGCAGTGGATAGAACAGTGGCCCTGAGTTCAAATCTGATCTCAAACACTTAAAAAACTACCTAACTGTGTGACTCCGGGTAAGTCACTTAATTCCAATTGCCTCAGGAAAAAAAAAAGTGCATTCATTGTATTGTACAGAGTTACTTACTCCTGTAAGTTAAGAGGGTAAAGTTAAGAGGATAGAGAAATTGGAGAGCAATTGGGAGCTTTGCTCCAAAAGTTAACAAATTGTGCATACCTTTTGATCCAGCAGTGTTTTTTCTGGGCTTATATCCCAAAGAGATCTTAAAGGAAGGAAAGGGACCCATATTTGCAAAAATGTTTGTGGCAGCCCTTTTCATAGTGGCAAGAAACTGGAAACTGAGTAGATGCACATCAGTTGGAGAACAGTTGAATAAGTTTTGATATATGAATGTTATGGAATATTATTGTTCTATAAGAAATGATCAGCAGGATGATTTTAGAGAGGCTTGGTGAGACTTATATGAATTGATGCTAAGTGAAATGAGCAGAACCAGGAAATCATTGTACACAGCAACAACAATATTATACGATGATCAATTCTGATTGATGTGGCTCTTTGCAACAATGAGATGATTCAGATCATTTTCAATGATTTTGTGATGATACACCCAGAGAGAGGACTGTGGCAACTGAGTGTAGACCACAACATAGCATTTTCACTCTTTCTGATGTTGCTTGCTTGTATTTTGTTTTTTTTCTGTTTTTTTTCCCTTCTTGATCTGATTTTTCTTGTGCAACAAAATAACTGTATAAATATGTGTACATCTATTGGATTTAACATATATTTTAATATATTTAACATGTATTGGATTGCCTGCCATCTAGGAAAAGAGGTTGGGAGAAGGAGGGGAAAATCTGAAAAATGAAAGTTTTGCAAGGGTCAGTGTTGAAAAATTATCCATGCATATGTTTTGTTATTTAAATAAAAAGCTTTAATAAAAATAATTCAAAAAAAAACACGTATGCACCAACTGGAATCTGAAACAATCCCAAAGGAATAATGATGAAGCTTACTATCCACCTCCAGAGAAAGAACTAATATTGATTGAATACAGACTGAAGCATAATATTTTTCACTTTTTTTGCTTTTATTATAGCCTTCTTGTACAAAATGACCAATACAAATTTTTTTTACATCATTCCACATGTATAGCCTATATATGATTTATTATTTTCTCAGGGAGGAGAGAGAGAGGAGAGATGGCTAGAATTTGGAACTCAAGACTTTAAACAAAACAGGTTAAAAAAAAGTAAAGGTATTGTACTTAGAGTCAGGGAATTGGCTTCAAACTTTGACTCTATAATTTACTCTGTGTGACCTTAGACAAGTCACTTCATTTCTACATCTGTGAAATGAAAGGTTTGACTAGATGACTTCTCAAGCTTCTTCTGTTTCTAAATCTAGATTCCTTTCTTCACTGTGTTTATGTCTCATCACCTTACTAGATAAAATTTAAGAGTAGAGAACCTGTCAGTCCCCATAAGACTTTGCGGGGACATTTTCTTAAATTTTGTCATGAATTGATATTCATGGCTTCAGCTCATGCCAGTAGGGAGCAAGCATCTCCCTTGGCAACATACTCAACAAGTAATCTCATTCAATAAGGGAGAAAGAAAAGGAAAAAGAAATACAGAGATAAAGTGACAGAGTGGGATAAAGACAGACAGCAGCATTTACTACCATTTATTTTATGTCCAATACTTTGATACAAGTAAAAGAAGCAAGACTGTTTCTGCCCTCAAAAGCTTACATTCTAGTTTTGTTGTTCTTGTTGCTCAATCATTTTTCAGTCATGTCCATGTCTTCATAACCCCTTCAGAAATTTTGTCAATGTCATTTCCTTCTCTAGCCTATTTTACAGATGAGGAAACTGAGGCAAACAGGGGTAAGTGACTTGCTCAGGGTCACATATCTAGTAAGTGTCTGAGGTCAGAGTTAAGCAAAGTAAAATGAGTCAGTCTGATTCCAGACCTAGTATGCTATCCAGTGCATCACCTACCTGCCAACTATATTTTAGTAGGAAAGAGAAAATACATAAAGGTGGAGCTGGAAAGGGATGTTTGGAAATGGTCATCAGAATATGAGAAAAATTCTAATTCCAGATAAAATTAGGTGAAAGCTCATCCATCGAAGCCCAAGGGGGGTTTCAGGGTGAGGGTCTAATGGTGGTAATCTGAAGGGGATGATGGAGGGAGTACAGATGTGACGGTTTGGTAGTTGTGGGTGGAAAATGACAAGGAAAATTCATTTCAAACAAAATCATTTAAAAATTTAACTAACAGAAATAAGGATAGTTATAGAGTCAGACTAAGACTCAGCATCGCATTTCCTTTTGGTGAGCTCAAATGGTCAAATAGTGATTCCCAAAGCATGACCTTGGCAATCAGCTTTAACCTGATCTACAGGAAATTTATGTTGTTGTCACATATGTCTACTAGAGTAGAGAAGAATATATTTTCAAGAGGCAAGGTTCTAGAAACTTCTTCCTATCCTTGATGCATTGAGATGAGAAAATACATATAAATCACTTTGCAAATTTTAAAGTGCTACATAAGTACTAGCTATTATTATTGCCAATGTTGTTACATCCCTCAAAAAGGAAAAGCAACACATGAGAATGATTCATCTCAGATCTTTACTTTATTGAAGGTTATGGTCTCATCAGACACAGATCATATATAGAACCAAGAGGAAAAGACAAAAAGAAATTATTTGATGTCATAGACTTTGATGAATTGTAACTTTAATCAATGACCAATCATTGGTGATGAGGGCTATGATGACAGGTCACTTTGAAGATGAACTCTATAGGCAAATTTCCTGGACAATGAATTTGACTATTGCAAAGTAAATATGATTAATTTAATAGGACTCAGAAATCTTCATGGATAACTAAATACCAAACTAAATACCAAACACTCATGGAAAGGAGGTGACATACACAGAAAATTGGGGGCAGGAAGTCTTTGTCTTGGGCCAACACCCATTGGGGGAAGAATATATAAGAGAGAAGACATTCAAACCATCAAAAAATACTCATCTTCCTTTCCTACTAAGCAGGAAAACAAACTCCCAACAGCATGTCTTACTGCCACGACTGCTGCTGCAGTGTCCCCACTGGACCCGCCACCACCATCTGCTCTTCTGACAAGTGCTGCCGATGTGGAGTCTGCCTCCCTAGTACCTGCCCACATACCACTTGGCTGCTGGAGCCCACCTGTTGTGACTGCTGCCCACCCCCCTGCTACATCCCTCAGCCCTGTGTGCCCTCATGTTTCCTGCTCAATTCTGACCAGCCCAAACCAGGCCTGGAGAATCTGGACCTGACCACACACATCCAGCCTTGCCCTTGTCCCTGTGAGCCTTGTGTCCCCTCATGCTGCTGAATGGTGGCTATCTCTGACCAGAGCCTGACAGCAACAGCATGATACCTATCCTCTTTTGATCTGCTTCATTAGCTGCAACAAATTTCACCAGATATTGGGAGGAGGACCAGATGTGACAAAGAACACTTTTATCATTGATGGAAAGGAAAACAAATTGTCTTTTTTGGCAGTTTGGAAGAATGTGAATGAGAAGCTATTTCACTGGCTGGTTGTATACAAATATTGGAATTCTTGAGACTTCAGATTATGTTTTCTTTGTCAATTTGTTCCTTGGGTTGCCTTTCCTGTCCCAAATACTTTTGTCAAGGCTAAGGTTTCCTTATGAATTTCCAAATAAACTTGATTTCTCAAGTACTTATTTCAGAATTTTCTGTGTTTTTTATAAAGAAGAATTGGAAACAAGATAAGATAATTGATCAAATCCAGCTAACATTCATTAAGCATCTACTAAGTGCAAGATCCTGTACTAAACTCTGGGGCTACTAAAACAAGCCAAAAGATCAGGTCCTGCTTTTGAAGGTTTTACATTCTACTTGGAGAATAGGACAAAAACTCAGATGAGTCTATATGCTCAATTTGAAAGACAGAAGAACATCAACAACCTATCAGAGTCAGGAAAGCCTTCTCAAAGGAAATGGTACAAGAGCACACCAAATGAAGTTAAGGATTCTAACAAGTCAAATGGTAGGGAGATATGCATGTTATGCATGGAAGACAGACTGTGAAAAGGTATGGAGGAGGCACAGTGGAGAGAGGATCAAACTTAGAGTCAGGAAGACCTAAGTTCAAATATGGTTTGAGACTCACTAGCTGGGGGACTTTGGACACTTAAGTCTATTTGCCTCAATTTCCTCATCTGTAAAATGAGCTGGAGAAGTAAATGGCAAGCCATTCTAGCATCTTTGCCAAAAAATCCCAAATGGAGTTACAAAGAGTCAGATATGACTAAAAACTACTAAACAAATTTTAATTAAACCACAGGAAATCCAAATAAGGTCTGTCTTTGGGGATATCATGTGATCCAATAGCATTGTGATGACACAATTCTCTTTGAACCCTAACTCAGGAAAGATGACTTCACTCTACAACATAGAGAACTCCAGTCGGTCCCAAGGGTCAGGCTAGATAGAAGATGAAATTCTGACTACTGGAATAGTATCAATTCACCATAAATTTTTTTCTCTGTCTCTCATACTATCTCTTATACACCTGGTTCAGCTACCAAGTGGGCCAGCCTAAATGCCCTCCAATGACAGTATTCCATGTACATTCCACTCAATTAAGTCTTAAGCTATGGACAAAGGCATAACCAAGAAGACACTAAACTAAATTTATAATGAATCAACATAAAGCAGAAGAGAAAAGATATGGAGAGGCTGTGAAAGTATGCCCAGGACTGATCACAGATAATTATGTTCTATGTCATCCTCAAGTTGGGTTGTTCTTATTGTTGAGCTAATTGAGTCATATCTGATACTTTGTGATCCCATTTGAGGTTTTCTTGGCAGAGATAATGGAGTGGTTTGCCATTTTCTTCTCCAGATCATTTTACAGATGAGGAAATAAAGGCAAATAGGATTACGTTATTTGTCCTGTGTTACCCAATTAGTAAATGTCTGAGGCATGATTGGAACTCATGAAGATGAGTCTTCCTTTTTCAAAGTCCAGTGTTCAATCTACTGTGCCATCTAATTTCCCTCAAGTTAAATGTCATCTCCCAAAAGCTAACCAATGACAGCAGGGTACCATAGCAAAGATAGTGAGTTTGAATTTGATGGAGCTGAGTTCAAATATTGGCTCTGTTTTCTGGGTGATCTTGGGCAAACCATCACACTTCAGTTTTTTTTTTTCCTGAGGCAATTGGGATTAAGTGACTTGCCCAGGGTCACATAGCTAAGAAGTATTAAGTGTCTGAGACCAGATTTGAACTCAGGTCCTCCTGACTTCAGGGCTGGTGCTCTATCTACTGTGCCACATAGCTGTCCCCTCCACTTTAGTTTTTTTACATGAAAAATAGGAAGATTGGACTAGATGTCCTTGGTACTATGGGAAGAGGGCTGTATCTGGCCCTTGATTCAAATTTTGTCTTTACCACTTTTTATCTGTGATTTTGGGCAAAGAACTTTAGTTCCATGGGCCTCAGTTTCCTCATCTATAATAAGAGAGGGTTAAACTAGATGTGAAACTATAATCCTATGGTCCTATGCTGAAAGAAGCATAAAAATTGTTTCTCTTGGAAAGGAAAGGAAATAAGAATTTACTAAGTATCCACATATGATGTGATATATTTTAAACCAATCAATAGTATTTTATTTTTCTAAATACATGTAAAGATAGTCTTCAACATTCATTTCTGTAAAATTTTTTGTTTAAAACTTTTCTCCCTCTCTCCCTTATCTCTTCTCCTCACAACACAGCAAGCAATCTGATATTGGTTAAATATGTATGATTCTTTTAAACATATTTCTATATTTGTCATGTTGTGCAAGAAAAATCAGATCAAAAGGGGAAAAGCCATGAGATAAAAAACACAAGCAAAAAAAAATTATACTTTGATCCACATTCAGTTTTCATAGTTCTCTCTCATCTCTGAATGCAGATGACATTTTCCATCCCAAGTCCATTGGAATTTTGTCCAAGTGTATTGGAATTGCTTTGAATCATGACATTGTTGAAAAGAGCCAAGTCCATGCGATATATTCTTTATAATATATCTACTTGGAAGTCAGCATGGTGTTTGTGCATAAATTAGGATATACCCCACTGTTAACAAAGGTGTCAGCTTCTCATTATTGCTTCCTATGCCTGGACATTTGTCCATGTCTTTCCAAGCCTTCATTATCTCTGGGACTCAATCTTCAAGGGCCATAGAATGAGAGAATTAATGATCATTGTACAAGGCCAAGATAATGGTTAGGATTTACAGAAATGTCGCCTCCAGGGCCTGAAATTTACCCCCTGTCCAAATTTCTCTGTCATGCAAATAAACATGGACTTGAAGGAGAAAGCAGAAAGGGTGGGAGAATTTTTGTTTCTTTGTTTATAAGAATATATAAAACATGCTTCCCATCAGTGATGCCGACGTTTTGCTTGCCTTTCAGACCACAACAGAGGGGAGTTTGTTCTTGTGTATCCTATTCTTAGTTTTCAACCTATGAGTCAATAGGTCACTTCAGGGAAGATATTTTACCTCTTGAGGTCCCAGTCGTATGAAATAAGGAGAGTTATACTCAACTCCACGATAGAGCACAATCATGGTAAGAATTAATTATTATTTATAAAATATTCCAGGGAATCAAGGAAAACTGATAAGAATATATAAAGCCATGATTATACATCTACCTTTTTATTTTTGTGCCTTAAAGCCTACAGCATGTGATAATAAGCATAACTCCTCTACAATTTAAATGTGGACAGTTGCATTATCATGACATAACTGTCTTAAAGACAATGTGCCATTCTAAAGAAAGAAAATAGTTATTTCTGCCATGGCACTATGGTGCTAAAGCTTTCCTTCAAAAGAGCATGAAGAAACAGTTGTACTTAAACTGATTTGACCTAATACATTGCCTAACACACACAGTAGGTGCTGCTAAATAAAAAATTTGTTGCACTGCAGAGAAACTTAGACATGTGAAAGAGGAAAGTGCTCTGGTATACAATGCAATGAGAAATTCCAGATCTTTGTAAATATCATAAAACCTAGTTATGAATCCCTAATTAGCTATTCACAAATCAGTTTAAAAGCCACATCTTTCACATGATTCCCACTTATCCCCAAGCTGTTCATGTTTTCTCCACTACTGAAATTATTTTGTATATTTAGTATAAATCTGTCTCCATGCTATCCCCTATCATAATTCAAAACCAAAGCTCCTTGAGAAGAGGAACAGTTTCAGGGTTGTTTTTTTTGTTGTTGTTGTTGTTGTTTTGTTTTGTTTTTGCCTTTGTAACTCCAACAATTAGAACAGTAGGTATTTTATAGATTAACAGATTCTTTTTTTAAAAAAACTATTCAAAACAAGGCACACATCTGATTTCTTTCTGAACTTCTCATTTATTTAGGCATTATCTATTCAACTTCATTAAATCTAATTCACCAAGCATTTATTCAATTCTTCCTATGTATAAGGATCTATGATGAATACTTCCTAAATGCAGATGGGGTTTTTGAGGAGAAGATGAGTTGCTTCATAGACTTCCATTCATTTAATTTTATTCTTTATTTGTCCTATTATCTGGACTCACTGAGTTTTTAGACTTTTCCTCTTTGTCAAGAAGCTGGAGAGGCTCAGCTCTAAGGTCTCATGGATTCTGTGAATTGATTTGAGGACTAGGTTGACTATATGTAGACATGACCTAAAATTCTTATTTTGCCCCAACTTCCTCAACCCCCACACTATTATTATACTCAATAAAAAACTGCTTTTATTTTCATCTCCTTCAACATGGTCCAATTTTTCTTTTAATACTCTTCATTGATTTGTATACTGGAGGGCAGCAAGTAGATAGATCCAATCTAGATAGAACAGATTTCCATAATCAAGCTTTTTTCCATAGGTAAAAGAAAGTCACCAAGAATCATCCCTGCTCTTAAGAAAACAGGAAAAGTTTGTTGAGGTTTGTCATTTTCAGAATGATAATTTTAAAAAGAAAATTCTATGAAAACAGGACAAATTTATTCCCTCATCACTCAATAGCCAGTGTTAAGGGAAAGAAGATACAAATAACACTTTAGGGAAGGTCTGAGATGCCCTATGCATGTGTCATTTGCAATGTTTCTCATGAGGACTGTTGTGTAAATTGCTGTAATGACAAACTCTTTGATGTATCTCGTAAAGCTTTACTTCCAGTGACAAATGCCAAGAGTAATCAGTTAAGACTTAGTAATGAACTCAAATAAAATGTAATTATCAAGAATAAAGACTCTTTGTTGGCATGTAAATGTCAAATCAACCAAGAGATAATAGATCCATGAGAAAAAAACAAAAATAAGGAAAGAAGCCTGGGGATTGGACCAACCCCTGCTGGGGAGGGTATATAAGAGCCCCACAAAGAGAGCAGACATTCAAACCATCAAAAAATACTCATCTTCCTTTCCTATTAATCAGGAAAACAAACTCCTAACAGCATGTCTTACTGCCACAACTGCTGCTGCAGTGTCCCCACTGGACCTGCCACCACCATCTGCTCTTCTGACAAGTGCTGCCGATGTGGAGTCTGCCTCCCTAGTACCTGCCCACATACTACTTGGCTGCTGGAGCCCACCTCTTGCGACTGCTGCCCACCCCCCTGCTACATCCCTCAGCCCTGTGTGCCCTCATGTTTCCTGCTCAATTCTGACCAGCCCAAACCATCCCTGGAAAACCTGGACCTGACCACACACATCCAGCCTTGCCCTTGCCCCTGTGAGCCTTGTGTCCCCTCATGCTGCTGAGTGGTGACTATCTCTCCCCAGAACCTGACAACACCTACAAGATGTCTATCCTATTTTGACCTGCTTCAGGAGCCACCAATTTCACCAGATGTTGGCATGGGGGCCAGATGTGGCAGAACCATTTTCAGCATCAATGTAAAGGAAATTGTGAAGCCCCCATTGGTCGTCTGGGAGATAGAGAGGTGAATATCACCTGTCCTTCTAAGGATATTCAGCTCTCTCAGACTGATGTATATGATTCTTTATTTGGAATGTTTTGGGGGTTCCATTTACAGTCTTTTGTGTCTTCCTAGAGACTAAGGAGTTTCTGTCTAAATTTCCTAATAAACTTTCTTCCCCTTCTGGCATAGTACAAATGTTTGATTTTTTTAAAATTATTTCTGTACTCTTACTATATATATTTATTTCCTACCTTCCAAGTAGTAGCATTTTAAAACTATAAAGTGGTTCTAAATTTTTAGAAATAGAAACCAATAAATCAGCATTTATTATGCTCCTACTACATGCCAATAGCTATTATCAGCACTGGGGAAATTTTAAAAAGGAGCCCTGCTTTTAGAAAGTTTACATTCTGTTAAGATAGAAAATATGCAAATATCTAAGTATATTCAAAATATAGGAATATGACTATGTCTGTGATTTTACTGATATAGAAAACTACCAAGTTAACTACTGCATCTTTTCTACAACTTATATAATCTTAGAAAGTTGCCAAGACTACTGAGAAAAGAAGTGACTTGTCCAAGGTCACAAAGCCCATGTGTATCAAAAACAAGACTTGAACCTTGGTCTTTATGACTTAAATCTGACTGCTTATCAATTATGGCAAATATACACAATATAAATGCAACATAACTGTGGTCACAAACAGCTGAGAAATTAGGAAAGGTCTCATAGAAGACCTTTGGAAATTGAGCTTTAAAGAAAAAAAAAAGATTTCCAAGATGCAGAGAAGAATTGCCTTCTGGGATTTGCAAAGGAAAAGATGGGAGATGGATCAAAGTGAGTGAAGAAGAAGACATCCAGATTAGACATCCAGACCAGAAAAATATAAAGTAATATAGAACAAGTCTGAAAGAGTAGGTTGGAGCCAAATTGTAAAGGGTTTTAAGTGTCTAAATTGTTATTTAAAAGGAAATGGCAAACCACTCCAGTATCTTTGCCAGGAAAATGCCAAATAGAATCACATAGTCAGACACAATTGAAATGACTGAAGAGCAACAACAATATATCAAACAGTGGAAAGTTTTTTTGACTAGGCAAAAAAAAATTATTTGCTTCATTTTTATCTTAATTACTGAATGGTGCTGCCTCAGACAAACTGAGACATGTCAAAAGCTCAAAAAGGTCACCATCAGGGTCATCTCCAGTCATCCTGATCTATATCTGGCCGCTGGACCTAGATGGCTCCAGAAGACAGAGTTTGCATAGCCCTCCCTTACTTAAATTCAATTCACTTGCATAAAATTATGGTCCTCTTCCAGAAAAAGACAAATAACAATCCTCTCTTTAATCACTGACACCCACCTCACCCACCCCCAGTGTCCAATTGTTCTTCCAAAAGTAAAGATCTGTCTTTGTCATGCTCCCAGGCAAAAAGATTCAAGAGCTCTTTATAACTTCAAGGATTAAGATATAAAGATAAAATGCTCAATCTTTTGTTTAATATTTAAAGTTTTTCATCATTTCATCATGTTTCTTTCTTGACTAATTTAATTTTGATTTGAACCTGGGCTGTGAGATGGACTTGCTATGATCTGTACATAACATTCCATCCCCTACTCCATGTTTTTGTGTATGGACTATCTATCCCCATGCTTGAAATGTTCCCCTTCCTCATCACCATCTGTTGGAACTCATAGCCCAATATTAGGGCCACTTCCTACACAAAGTCTGTCCACGTACTCTGTTATTGCTATTTTTCAGTCTTTCTCAAATAACATTGTACTTCATTTTTATATATTTTGCATTTTCTTACCCTTGTACCTATTGTCACCTACCAGCTCTGGGTGCAACATAAAGTCCTTCAAGAAGTTTAATGTATTTCTATCTTGGTACTCTAGTACCTAGGGCAGTGTTCATCAAGAATTGGACTTGTGAGTTCATTGATAAAAGGAATTCCCAGGTAAGAAAATTCCCTATAACAATGCAAGTTGACACCTTCTCTGTAATGTATATTCTTTGAGAACTGATATCAAATTGAAATTATACATATTCTTGTATATTTTAATCAAATGCTTTGCAATTTGTAGAGCACTATATTAATGATAGACATGATTTATTATCTCATTTACGTTGGCTGTGTGATCCTGAGGAGATACCTTAAATTATCAGTTCTCTCACAGAGTTTTGTTAAATATTTCTTAATTAAATTTTAATCTGATCAAGCTACATTTAGGAGTTTTGGATGTTGACGCCTCTATGAGAGCTAATAATTTAAGGGACCTCCTCAGGAACACACAGCCAATGTCCAGGAGATAATCATGTCTATCATTAATATAGTGCTCTATAGCTTGTAAAGCATTTTTTTCTTAATTTTAATGAACATTGTCTTATTTTATCCTCAGAGGAACTCAGGAAGGTAGGCAAGCAGGCAACAATAATCAATTATTAGGTACTTACTATATGCTAGTCACTCTGCTAAGCATTAGGGATACATATACAAGGTACAAGAAACATTGCCCTCAAGGACCTTAAATTCTAATAAGGAAAGAGGATAAACAAATAGGAACTAAAAAGGTGGAGGTAGAAAAGTGTCAGAAAGTAGGTTATTATTCCTATATCACAGATCAGGAAACTGAGGTAAACATAAATTAAGTGACATTACCAAGAGTCACACAGCTAGTGAGTTAGGTTGAATTTAAATGCAGGTCTTCTTGACTCTGAGGCAGGCTCTGTATCCACTATATGAATATATCTGTCTGGCAAATAAAAGGTGCTTAATAATCCCATGTTATTTTGAATTAAATTGAAATCATAAAACATAAAAAATAAAAACTGGTCCTCAATTCCTTGCAATTCCCTTTTGATTTTTTTAGTGATGGTGACAGAATGGTGGACAGGGAAGTTTAGGGTGCTAAGGATCACATGAGTTTTTTAATACATGGTCTACATGTATTATTGTTAATTTAATTAATGGGATGCCAAGTGGGAGATGTTTGTCCAATTGCCAAAAAGTTGAGACATTGCTAGAAAAACTGAGCTCTATGACCCCATGATGCATGTCAATATTGACATTCTCAACATAAACTACGTGGATATAAACATTGTGCTGCACATATAACAATTACTGTTTTACAAATAGAAATTAGCTCAAGGAAAAGATATATTTATTATTAATAATTATTATTTTAATGATAATGATATATCCTTTGTATTCCTTCGGAAAAACATTTTTTTTTCATGTATTAGACCACATACCAAATAGTCCAGGTGTGCATTTGCTTCAAAATCGTTGTCTATTGACTAATTGGATCATTGTGGGCAGATCTTCTAGATTTGCAATCTGTAATATAAGCAGGTCTTAGTGGAAACAAGATCATTGCATCAGTGCAAATAAAACATAATTACATTAAAATTTTATACATGTATATTTTTCAACAAAAGCATTAGGAAAGGAATAAGCATTTATATAATGCTTACTATATGCCAGGCTTTATGCTGAGTGCTGCTATTCTTACAAACATTATTTCATTTGATCCTCACAGCAACTCTGGGAACAACTGGATGGGACAGTGAATAGAGCACAAGGCTTGGATTCAGAAAGATCTGAATTCAAATCCAGTCTCAGCCATTTCCTAGCTCTGTGACCCTGAACAATTTGCTTACCCTGTTTGCCTCAGTTTCCTCATCAGTAAAATAAGCAGAGAAGAAAAGAGCCAACTACTCCAGTATTTTTGCCAAGAAATTCCCAAATGGAGTCATGAAGAGTCAGACACGACTGAACAATAACAACAAACAACTCTTGAGATAGGTGCTGTCATTATTCCTATTTTATAGTTAAAGAAACTGATGTGGGTACAAATTAAATGACTTTCTTGGGATCGCACAGCTGGTAAGTGTCTGAGACTGGATTTGAATTCAGGTCCTTCTTACCTCAGGTGCAGTCCTCTATCTACTAAGTCACCTGGGTGCCTCTAAGTGACATTAATTTTTAAAGTAGAAGAGAACAAAGAGGTATGAAATGCAAATGAGATTGCTAGCTGGAATGGATAAATTATAAAGCATAGAGTCAAGAAGATCTGCATTTGAATTTTGCCTCAAACACTTATTAATTTTATTGTTACTAAGTTTGGTTGTCTGTAAAATAGGGTCATATAGCTTTTCAGATCCCTTCAATCTCTAAATCAATAATACTATGAATCTCTCATTTTACAGATAAGAAAAATGAAGCCTAAAGGAACTGAAAGCTGAGTGGATGCCCATCAGTTGGGGAATAGTTGAACAAATTATGGTATATAAATGTTATGAAATATTATTGTTCTATAAGAAACAATCAGCAGGATGATTTCAGAAAGGTTGAAGAGACTTAGGTGAACTGATGCTGAGCAAAGTGAGTAGAACCTAACAAGATCATGTAATGATCAACTGTGATGGACTTGGCTCTTTATAACAATGAAGTTGTTCAGGCCAATTCCAACAGATTTGTGATGGAGAGAGCCATCTGCATCCAGGAGGAGAACTATGGAGACTGAATGTGGATCACAAAATAGCATTTTTACCTTTTTGTTGTTATTTACTTGCTTTTTCTTTCTTATTTTTTCCCTTTTTGATATGATTTTTCCTATGCAGCAAAATAAATCTGGAAATATGGTTACAAGAAATGTACATGTTTAACATACATTGTATTACTTGCTGCCTAGGGGAGGGGTGGGAGGAGAGGAGAGAGAAAAATTTGGAACACCAGGTTTTGCAAGGATAAATGTTGAAACTATTTTTGCATATATTTTGAAAATGGAAGGCTATTACTTTTTTTTTACAAGTGAAGCTTAGAGAAATTAAGTGACTTTTCCAAAGATCATATAGGTCATAAGAGGCAAAAAAAAATAGTATATTAACCTATTTCTTCTGACTCTAGAATAATTTTTCTTTAAAAATATTGTCAGTATGAATTAAGAATTTTTAATAAAAGTAACAAGGCCCTTATAGCCATATGTTTTAAACATGAACATTTATCAATTCAATAAGTAGTCATTAAGTGCTTACTATATTCCAGGCATTGTGAAAGCTCTGCAAATACAAATATAAACAGAAATAAAGACAATTTCTCCCTCGAGAAGCTTTGCTTTTGTGATTTTAAAATTAAGTTAAATTTTGTGATTTTAAAATAATGCACCTGGGTTTTAATCATCTGATTTTTAAAAGTTATACCTTGTCATTGTTCATTGAATTATTTCTTTACTTGTTTTTATTCAGAACCATAACTAGCAATCCTTAAACTTAGGTCTATTCACTTGAGATGGTGTAAGAGGATAGTTAACTTGGTTCAGATGTAACTATACTGAAAGAGGTGGTGGCCCATCTCTTCACAAATGAAATCATGATGATGAAGTCAGAGTAGTAATTCCTAGTTCAAAATGAACATGTGACAGATCCACAATGGCTGTTCTCTTTGTCTAAAAAGTAGGTTTATTTAGTGGAAGAAGTTACAAACAAAATAAAGAGATAAAATAGGGACCAGGAGTGGTAAATGTAAAATAAAGAGCAATAGGTTTACCAAGAAAAGGAATTTGGAAGGATTTATTAAAGGAATATGTCATGAGTCCTGACACTGCCATTGACTGATAGGTTAGATCAATAGAGGAGTTTAGCTAGAATAATCAAAGTTAAATAGAATAAGGAGAAAGATGCTATTAGAGGGAAGACACTATGAGGGAGAGAGAGTACCCATAGCAAACTTAGCAAAGATCTTCATCATGAGCAGATCTTTTATAGGGGAAAAATACTCTTGGGGGTTTCTCAGGCCCAGAGAAGAATTTGGTAGCTCAGAGGAAGGAATCAAAGTGTGCTGTAAGCAGTCAGAGAATGCCTTAAGCACATTCTAGAGTGGCAAATGGAGTGGATCCCTCCATTCCATTTCATCACAAACTTCTGTACAAAGGATCCCCAAGCATCCAGGTGAGAATGTAGCAGGTAGAACAATGTACAGACTTAAAAGAAAAAACTTCCACTAGCTATTTCTGTCCCCTTTACACACACTGCATTGCACAATATTTATTACCACTTTGTCAGTATCCACTGGGGTCCCAACTAATGGCTTTTTGACAATACCAAAAAAAAACCAAACAAAAACAAATTCAGTCATAATGACCATTATGGCATTACAGAGTGGCTCCAACATACAAAATCCTGCATCCTACAAAGTTCAGAAGAAGGCTCTCAAAAAAGGATTCATTTTCTGTACTGATTCAGAATCAACTCAACAAACATTTAGTGTCTATTGTATTCAAAGATCTAGGAAAACGAAGAGAAAAGTTTATGACCCCTGCCTTGGTCCTTAATAAAGAACATTAGAATGAGACCACAGTGTGCTATATAAAAGTGATTCTAAATCAGATGCAGATTAAACCAAACGGTCTTTGAAGTCCCTCCCAATTCAGACATCCTTTGATTCTGTGAGACAATGGAAATATGGAGAAGTAAAGCAAATTATTCAATTTGGACAAATCAGCAGACTAAAGCAAAATTCCTGACCATCTGTTTGTTGCATGACCTCTATGGAAAGTTATCTTTCAGTAGCCTAGGAGGATTACATCAATGATATAATTTGACCTTCTGAATCAAGAATAGAATATGATAGAGCAATCACACAAAAAGATGCTTCCTAAGCTAAACAAACCTCAATACAATTCATTCTTTTAGCACATCTTCTCCTAAGGATGGATGGCTGATAAAAAGATTTCTAATCACATTAGAAATTCATTTTTATCCTTCATGAGATGGGCCACTCAGCAAAAATGGTAATCTACAAATCTTCATTAACATGTATGTTTGATCTTACATTGTCTTTTAAGACAAACACAAATTATAAAGTATGCAAATATATCCTTCATCTACTATTTGTAAAAAAAAAAAATAGAGTACCTGCCTGTTTATTGATCAAGATTTTTCTCTTCCTTTCCTATATCTTTGAAGTGTCACTCTGAGATTATGAAGGGCCTTAAATACCAAGGTAAGTATTTTGCATTTTATCTTAGAGAAAATAATGGATTTTTGCTGCTTTGCTTCCAAAATCTTCTAGTTCAAATCTAGATGTCAATGACAAACACCTCGATATAAAATACTTTCCCCCCACATTCCCAAGAGATCAATTTTATTGTTCTACTGGCACAAGGATGCTCTGATAGGTCCCAATCCAGCAACATGAAATTGAGCTTTTTAATGAGGCAAGCAACTCTTCTATTGTAAATACACAACAAACTAATGAAATGTTCTTTTGAAAACTAGTATAAACTGGGCTTAAGCAAACATCCTGAGCATTCTGTCAACAACACTAGAGAGGCTATATAAAAATCTCATTGAGGAAAGAAAGAACCAAGTTTGGCTACCTGGTGTCTGGTAGGCAGTCTTTGCCCTTCCCTTTGGATACTATGACTTCTGAATGTGCCCCCAAAAGTGATACTCCTGAATCCTTTTCTGGGGCATCAGACTGTCCCTCTGTTTCAACTTGTTCTACTGAGATTCCCTGCCTCCCCAGTACTGGGGTAGCATCCAGATGCCAAACTCCAACCTTCTTCTCCAGGTCTTGCCGGCCCACAAGTCACCTAGCAACTTCCTACATACCTGAGAGTTGTAACATCCCTTACTTTGTGGGCAGCTATGGTTGGGGTGAGGAAGGAGCCTTCAACAGCAATGAGAAGGAGACCATGCAATTCTTGAATGACCGCCTGGCCTGTTACTTGGAGAGGGTCCGAGCTCTGGAACAAGAGAATGTAGCACTGGAGTGCAAAATTCGAGAGCAGTGTGAGCCAGAAATCCTTCTTGTGTGTCCAGACTACCAGTGTTACTTCAACAGGATTGAAAACCTCCAACAAAAGGTCTGTTGGCCAATCTTCTTCCTCTCTGTCCCCCTCCTTGCCCCACCCTTAATTGTTTGAATATGTTGGCAATAGGAGAATAGGACTACTTTATTAATAGAGCAAGATGAGGATGGTGGGGAGAAAGAGTTCTAAAATATTTTCTAAAAGTGAAATCTGGAATATTATCAGCATATTGTATGGAATATAAAATGAAATTACAAGGTAATTTTTTTTGCTAATCTTAAAGCGCTTCATAAATTATAGTATTACTATTATTGTTGCTGTTGTAACTGCTACTTGGAAAATTAGAGTCAGGAAAACCTGAGTTAATTTCCCACATCAGACACTTAGCTAATTATGTGACCCCTCATAAATCAATTAACCCCTCTGTGCCTCAGTTTCCTTATCTGTAAAATGAAAAGGCTGAAGTTAATAGCCTCAACACTCATTCCTGCTTTAAATATAGGATTCTATGAACGGAATTTCTTTTCATTTTATGAAATTTACAGTCATGGAAATTATATATGATTTTCATTCCTGAAAGATTTGGATGGTAGAGATATTAATTTTTAAAATCCTTTCTAGAAAGAATATGGCAATGTTTTATTTCTGTTAGGTTATCAGGCAATGGGTTTGATTGTATAAATATAGTTAAGTAAATTGAAATGTTTTTCATTTCCTTAGTTGGTCTCTAAATTCTTGGTTCTTTGTTTTTGAAGAGAAGTTAAAGTGAATTTTAAAAAATTTTTACAATTTAAGTGATTTTTTTGGCACAACGTACTTGCCAGAAAATACTCAGAGTCATTACCTCTCCTCTGCTTCCACATCCTATCACCACTAAATAGCTTCAGTTTTTAAATTAATGGATGTTTGAATTCTTTTCAAATTCTTAATGCTATTTGATTTCCTGTTTTTCAGATTTTGTGTACCAAGGCAGAGAATTCTAGATTAGCTGTTCAGATTGACAACTTCAAATTGGCAGTGGATGACTTTAGATCAAAGTAAGTCTGGTGACATGGGATAGGGAAAAGGATGGAAGAGGAATAAGCATGTATATAGTACCTACTATGTAATAGGCACTGTGCCAAGTATTTTATAAATATTATTTCATTTGATCTTCAAACCAATCCTCCCAGGTAGGGTTGTTTTTTTCATTCTACAGTTGAGGAAGCTGAGGCAAACAGAAGTTGTTTGTCTATTTGTCTTTGTTAATTGACTTACCCAAGGTCAAGAAGTTAGGAAGTGTCTGAGATTGTCTAGACCCAGAGCTTTAACCACTGTACCACCTAGCTGTCTGAATAGGGGACCAGCATGGATGTAAAGTCAGCCTTGGAGTCAGGAGAACTTATTCTACCTCTAACATATATTAGTTGTGCATCTATCTACTAAATTACTCATTCCCTGATTCTACATTTGGAGTTTTTTTAGTCCTATCTCTTTTCCCTTACCTGTATGATTTTGAGTAGGTCACATTATGAAGAATAAGAATAGACATGCAACTG
Source organism: Myrmecobius fasciatus (assembly GCA_023553655.1). NCBI lineage: Eukaryota > Metazoa > Chordata > Mammalia > Dasyuromorphia > Myrmecobiidae > Myrmecobius > Myrmecobius fasciatus. Next base: position 82,071 of record JAJPUD010007465.1, on the reverse strand, counting down.
GGAGGTGAGATGGGGTTGGGGAATACTATTGAATAAGAATAAATAAGAACAGAATGAAATTAATATTCTTTCTTTTAATTAAAGGTATGAAACCGAATTGTCTCTTCGCCAGCTCGTAGAGGTTGACGTCAATGGTCTTCAAAAAATCTTAGAAGACTTGGCCTTATGCAAATGTGACCTAGAGGCGCAAGTGGAGTCTTTGAAGGAGGATCTGCTCTGTCTCAGGAAAAATCATGATCAAGTAAGAGGGGTATGGGGGAAGGGGCACAAAGAGGAGACAGTTCAAGTGGAATAAATGGCCAAATAAAAGTGATGGATTTAATGTCACAAAATGTATGATGAGCTTATGCAGAAAAAATCTGATCAAGAATAAGATGGGGGAAGCACTTTCAATGTCCAGCTTAATTCTGCCATTCAGTTCTGTAGCTATAATGACATAACACAGGACCAGCTATAGCTTCTTTTCTCTACTGGCATTTACATAGTATTCTCATATTAACCAGGTTTTACATACATTAGCTCAGTTGATCTTCACAACAATCCTGAGAGACAGATACTATTATTCCTATTTTGTAGATGAGGAAACTGAGGCTCAGAGAGATTTCATGGCTTGTCTGTGGTCATTCAAGTATTAGATTTGAACTTCTTCAAGGCCAGCCTTTAACTTCTTTTCAGGACTTGAAATAAAATAAACCTAGATTCTAATCCCATTTCAGACAAATTATAGCCCTGGGCAAGCCATTTAACAACTCTAAGTCTCAGTTTCCTTATCTATAAAATGGGAGTAATAACAGTCTCTACCTTTCAGAGTTGTCTTACAGATTAACTTAGATAAAGTTTAAGAAGTGTTTTTAAAACTTCAAAGTGCTTTCTAAATTTGAGTTATTATTATAAAAAAATCATTTTTCTCAACCTACTTGATGAAATTAAAGTAGTGAAATCTGCAGTTGTTACTACTATACAGTATGAGAGAAAATCACATATTTTTTTTAACACATGGAAGGGGAAATTGAATGTTGTGAGCATAACACTAGCAGCTGTTTTAATTACAAGTGCTAGTGTGATGAGGTGGCTGTTGAACTAATGATCTCTTATCTACACCATCACCTTTTTAATTTCCTTTTCTTCAGGAAGTTAATTTATTGAGGGAACAACTTGGGGACCGACTCAATATACAGCTGGACACTAGCCCGCCTGTTGATCTGAACAAGGTCCTGGATGACATGAGGAGCCAGTATGAAGCAGTGGTGGCTGATAATCGCAGAGATGTGGAGCAATGGTTCGCCCTTCAGGTTAGAATTTAAGGCTGAAAACTAATCAGAGTTTTCAGATCATGCTTTAATCTTCATCTCCTTTCTTTTAAATCATTCCTGTATTTCAGACAGAGGAACTTGATCAGCAGCAGCTATCCAGCTCTGAGGAGCTCCAGTGCTGCCAATCAGAGATTCTTGAACTGAAGAGGACAGCAAATGCTCTAGACATTGAACTCCAGGCACAGCATGGCTTGGTAAGGGACATGCAGAAATGGATACCTGTTGGAGGGATGTCTGAGCCAACGGAATTGCTTGGATTGATAAAGGACCTAAATCAGTGCAGGTTCTGGTGACCATATTCCACATCTGTGGATAGTACTCTCTAGAATGGGTATCTGAGCCTGAAATTAAATAGTCACTAAAGGAATTGAGGAACTTAGTGGAGTTAATTCCCAAACCTATAGTTTCATTATGGTGTCAAAGACTGAATTACGGCAGATTGGCATATTTTATTCATATTCTTTCTACTATGTACCAGACATGGTGCCAAACACTGGGATGCAAAGAAAGACAAAAAATGCCCCTGCTTTCAAGTAGCTTACAGTCTAATGAGAAAGATAACATGCAAACTATATAGAAATAAGATACATATTGGATTTGACCAACTGAAGGAAAACACTAATCTCAAGTTGTTCAGTCATGTCTGACATTTCATGACCCCATTTGGGGTTTTCTTGACAAAGATACTAGAGAAGTTTGCCATTTCCTTCCCCAGCTTATTTTACAGATGAGGAAACTGAGGCAAATAGAATTGACTTGGCTAAGGTTACACAGTATCTGAAACATTATTTAATCTCAGGAAAATAAGTCTTTCTTACTCTAGACCCACTGTACCATCTAGCTGCCCCAACTAATATTAAGAGGAATCTACAAAGACTCTTGAAGAAGGGAGAACTTAAACAGAGACTGAAAAAAGCCAGGAAAGCTCAGATGTGGAAATAAGGAAAAGAAGCATTCCAGGGATAAGACACCATCAGTGAATTTCTAAAACTTTTCTTTTATTTTACTAGATTTTAAATTCCACGAGAGTAGAGAACATGTTTTTCCTAAATTTTGTATCTTCCTCAGCATCTAGCTCAGAGTTCTACATTAAGTAAATGATTTGCTTATTCATTCATCAATTCATTCAAGAAACATTAATCAAGGACTTACAATGTTTTAGACTCTAGAAAAGGTACAAATTTTAAGTAGGCAAGGACTTTATCCTTGTGATTTGTCCAATTGTTAGATTGAATTTGAATCTTGAAATCCTCTAAGTTTTCCAAGGAACTTTATGTACCATATTACTACTTAAATTTGGCCTCTCCCACAAACAAAGAAGAAAAAGTAGAAACAGGAGCATTATGTAATTTAAAAAAAAATAGTACTACTTATGCCTTCCTCCCAAACAAAGTACTGATGAAGTACTAAGGCAGTATTTATGGAATCAAGAAGACCTAAGTCTGAATACTGTCTCTGACTCTTATCAGGTGTCATGGGGGGGGGGGGGGAGGGAGGGAATGTACCACCTCTCTAAAGCTAAATTTCTTCCTTTGTAAAAATGTGCTACCCGACAGAATTTTTATGAGACTTAAATGAGATGAGGCATGTAAACTGCTTTGCAAACTTCAAAATGTAGTATAATTATCAGTTAATATTAAGCAGCAAATCCTCTTAGGCTTCAAAAATATTATAGAACATAAAGATTCTTGAATCAATGAATAGATGAATGAATGAAAAGAGCATATGAAGCATCTGCTTTATGCACAACACTATACTAAGTTCTGGATATATGAATACAAAGAGCAAAGTAAGATAGTTCCTGTTTTCAAAGACTTCATGTTTTTAAAGGAGAAGACAATACATATATGTATAATATATATAATATATATGCATATACATATATATATAGAGAGAAAGTTTCCATTATAAATTAACAAATCCAGCATGCATAGAGCCAGAATTTTCCATAGAGTTCATCCAGTCTAATCACCACATTTTATAGAAAAGGAAACTGAAGTCCAAAGAGGTGAGATGATCCCAGGACATATGGCCTTTCAGGTAACCAACTCACTTTTCCTGTCCCCTTTTTTGACATACAGATAGAATCTCTGGAATGCACCAAGGCAGAAACAGAGGAACGATATACCACACAGCTGGCCCAGATGCAATGCCTGATTGATAATGTGGAAGCCCAGCTGGCTGACATACGCTGTGATCTAGAGCGGCAAAACCAAGAATATCAGGTCCTCTTGGACATGAAGGCACTACTTGAGAGTGAGATCACCACCTACCAAAGCCTGCTAGAGAATGAAGACAGCAAGTAAATGTAAAAGAGCAGCAGGATGCCAGTCTCTGAATAATTGCAATGGGTTTGAAAAGGCATTAATTTTGCCAAAAGAACTTTGTTCTAAAATTGTCCACTTATCCACATCCAAGGGGGAGAAAGAGAGAGAGAGAGAGAGAGAGAGAGAGAGAGAGAGAGAGAGAGAGAGAGAGAGAGAGAGAGAACAAAAAGAGTGGAGATATATAAAGTGTCTCTATTACTCTCTGTCTCTGCATCTCTGTCTGAAAGGAGGAAGAGAAACAAGAAACAGAGAAAGGAGAATGAAGAACGGTGATATATAAAGCCTTTGCTAGGCACTTATTATATGCCAAGTCCTATTCTAAGAACTATATATATTTAGGTTCTTATATGAGCCAAAAAAATTTTAAATAAAACCCCCAATGTTGTGAATGTAATTGATTTTATAAGGTCACATCCCACTTTTGTAATTAATTAACAGATAGGAAGAATATGTGCTTTAACTTTAATGGTATAATGCCAATATTATCTACTGCATTTAATTTGAGGTTTTTGCCTCTTTATGTTGTTTTCATTTACAATGCTGTTTGTTGTTCTCCCTTTGCTTTTCATTACTTCATTCAGGTTTTCCTATATTTTTTCCTGAATTTTCTAGATTCATTCTTTTTTATCAAACAGTAATATTATACTACATTCTCATGTCACAATTTGTTTCACTTTTCTCCAGTTGCTAAGTATATGTTTGGCCTCAGATTTCTATAAATACAAATAATCCTACTGTGAATATGCTTCTATATGTAGCAGTTTTGTGGCTATCACTGAGTTTTGTTGTTGCTGATGAATCATTTGTCATGACACTTCAGGACCCTATTTGGGGTTCTCTTGGCAAAAATACTGGTGTGGCTGGATATTTCCTTCTCCAGTTCATTTTACAGATGAGGAAACTGAGGCAAAATGTGACTTGCCCAGGATCATATAACTAGTAAATATCTAAGGCTGGATTTGAACTCAGGTTCCTCTGATTCTAGAACCTAACATTATCTCCACTGTGAATTCAATAGTGATGTCACTGAGTCAAAAAATATTTTCAAATCAACTCTTTTTCTAAATATATTTTTATGAAAGTTATCAAACTGTGCATACCCTTTGACCCAGCAGCATTTCTATTGGGCTTATATCCCAAAAAAATCATAAAGGAAGGAAAAGGCCCCACATGTGCAAGAATGTTTGTGGCAGCCCTTTTTGTAGTGGCTAGAAACTGGAAATTGAATAGATGCCCTTCAATTGGAGAATGGCTGAATAAATTATGGTATATGAATATTATGGAATATTATTGTTCTGTAAGAAATGACCAGCAAGATGATTTCAGAGAGGCCTGGAGAGACTTACATGAACTGATGCTGAGTGAAATGAGCAGAACCAGGAGATCATTATACACGGCAACAACAGTACTATATGATGATCAATTCTGATGGACATGGCTCTCTTCAACAATGAAATGTTTCAAACCACCTGCAATTGTTCACTGAAGAAAGCCATATACACCCAGAGAGAGGGATGCAAAATGTGGACCACAACATAACATTCTCATACTCCTTGATTGATGTTTGCTTACATTGTGTTTCCTTTATCTGATATATCGTTTGTGTAGATAAGATTTTTCTTGCACAACAATGATAAGTTTGGAAATATGTATACATATATTCGATTTGCCAATATTTTAACATAATTAACATGTAGTGGATATCCTGCCATCTAGGGGAGGGGTGGGGAGTTGGGGGGAAAAATTTGTAACGGAAAGCTATGTAAGGGTTATTGTTGAAGAATTACCCACACATATGTTATGCAAATAAAATAAAATTTAAAAAAAAATAAATAAATATATTTTTATGTCTAAAATTTCTAATGTAAAATTCAATACTATCTTTCTCATTTATGTGTTTCCTCCATTTATGCTAATTTCCACTAACCTTTTACCTTTTAAATATAATTTAAAATCATTCATTTACAGACTTTCCTGCAATCCATGTTCCTCATCATCTACTTCTGACAATACCTGTGAACCCTGCACAGCCTGCTTGATATGTACTGTTGAAGGATGCCAAGTCTGAGTATCCAGTACTAACATGTCTCATCAAGGAAGCAAATAGTTTGGTTCAAACCAGAGACAAGAAACTGGATTTTATCCATGGACTTCAAAGCACTAAGGCCTTCTCATGAGGGCTACAAACCCCACCCTTACCTGTGGCCTTCCAAGTATCCTCCTCATGTTTCTGTTTTTTATGTATTCTCTCCTTAATGACTTTCTCTTTGATTATCTTGTTAGTTTTCAAAGAAAACTCATTTCATTTCTTTAGTGTTTTTCCTCCATGTGAGTGTTCTCCTCATGGAGATTTTTATAACATGCCATTGGATCTCAGGTGAATTTTCCAAATGTCTACCCAGATTTCAAAAAAATATGACTTGCTAAATGACTAAGAATATTCTTGCTAAAAGAGAGCAAATGAGAAAGAAAAAATTCAATAATAAGCATGTATTAAGAGGCTATACTATGCCCAAGGCAGAGACAAAAATGAACGAGTCCTGTCCTCAGAGTTCACATTAGAACATATTTTGCCAGAGAGATAGCTCTCTCTCCTGCCTTCCCTCTCTCCTTTCCCCTCCCTTTCTTTCTCTCTCCCTCCTTCCCTCCCTCCTTCTCTCTCTGGTTCTCTCTGTGTCTCTTTCTTTGTCTGTCTGTCTCTCCCTCTCCCTCTCTCTTTCTTTGATTCTTCATATCTGTTCTCTGTCTCTCTCCCTCTCTATGTCTATTTCCTTCTGTCTCTTTTTCACCTTTTTTTCTGTCTCTTTATCTTTTCCTTCTCTCTGTCTCTGTGTCTGTTTGGGGGTTTTTCTTTCCCCCATTCTATATGTCTGTGTGTGTGTCTCTTTCTCTTTCCATTGTTATCTCTGTCTCTCTTTCTCTGTCTCTGTTTCTGTGTCTCTGTCTCTATCTCTCTCTGTCTCTTTCTGTCTCTGTCTCTGTCTCTCTCTGTCTCTCTCTCCCTCTTTGTCCCCCCCACCCCCTTTCTCTCTCTCTTTCTCTCAGACTGATGTAAAGGAGCAAGCATCAGATTTCAGAATAGGAGCTAGAAGTCCAGATTTGTGTTTTCATCAATATCAGAAAGTCCTGGCGTAGAAAATATTTCTATTGGTATAGATTGGTGACATGCCTAGAACCTCCTGGAACACAGATAAAACAAGTGATTTGCCCTCAGAGACAATATTTCAATTCATATAATCTTGATTTCTTTTTCTTTTTTTTTTTTTTTTTTTTTGCTTTTTTTGCTGAGGCAATTGGGGTTAAGTGACTTGCCCAGGGTCACACAGCTAGGAAGTGTCTGAGACCAGATTTGAACTCAGGTCCTCCTGACTTCAGGGCTGGTGTATAATCTTGATTTCAACATTAGAACTCTCTTGTAATAATCAGCATATTAATATCTTTCTGAACTCTAACACTTGAAAGTAACCTGTTCCCTTTGATTTTCTGAACAAATTTCAGTCATGGATAGTTCCTTGTAGCTGCTGATATTGACCATATTGGAAATGACCATTGGTACAGTGAAAAATATGATTCTTCTCTTAGAAGCCATACCAGAATTTAGGGGCAGGATTTGGTGTTACATTGCCAGTAGTTTGTGCTCTGTTTGAACATCTCATTCCCTGATTTGTAGAAGTTAATTTTCTATTAGCAAAACACTACTAAACCTTGAGTTTGGGATTCTTTTTCACAGCTAGAGAGCTAAATAATAAAAGTCTTTTAAAAAAGAAAGAAAGTGCTTCATCAATGATTCTAATACTTAAAGCCAAAATGAATTGGGGAGGGGGGCATTTACCATTATCAATAATACTGATTTTATGATTTGAAATAGTACTATGTTATTTGAAAGACTTGAAATAATATCACAATGTAGAATGAATGAATTGATGAATGTTTGCATGCATGCATGAAAAAAGTAATTATTAAACATTTGTTAAATACCAGGCACCATGCTAAGCCCTGGGGTCATAAATATAAAAGGCAAAAAAGCCTCTATCCTTTAGGAATTTATATTTTATTAGAGGAAGACAAAATATTTGGGGAAATGGTGACAAGTCTTATCTTCAATGAGTTCATATTAGTCCACATTCTACCACTGGTTTTGACTAGGATGTCACAGTAATAGTGAGTGAAGTTGCAGCAATGATTGATAGGCCCTCTAAAGACATGGTAGCATTGATTTGATTTCTGTTCCAAGAGATTATTAGAAAGGGGTAGGGGAAGGCTTCATGGAATAAAGATGGCTAGAGAGCAGTGGATGGGTCTGGGCCAGGCTAGTTATGAAGAACTACTAATCAGGAGCAAAAGGTCTCAGGGCAGGACCTAATGCTTGGTCAAAGGCAAGTAGACAAGGTATAAAGATGACCAACAACTTTAAAATTATTTCATAAAAATGTATTAAAGTTTTGAAATTTGAAAATTTGAAAGAAAGATTCCAAAACAACAGCTTGTAAGTGCCTTATTCAAACTAAGTTCCTCTTAACTCAAAGTCCACTAAACTACTTTGCCTATCATCTTTATTATAAAAAGCAAAATAGCATTTTGCTATTTTTCTAATTATATTATATTATATTACTATGTATATCATATACATATTATATATGATATATAACATATATGTTAATCTAATATATAATATATACTAATTATATTTCTAATTATATTCTAATAGCAATAATTTGTTATTTAACTAATAGCAACATTAGATTAGAATAATTAGTTCATTTAAGCCCTTCAGCTTTAGGAAGTTTATTTTAACTGAAAGGTTATAGATTCAGCCACAATCACATCATGTCTTTAGTTAGGAAAATTCCTAATGTTTTACATTTATATATAACTCTAATTAAACTCTGTACTCTTTATGGTTGAGACAAAAATAAATTTACAGGAAATGTTTGGATAGTGAAACAATACATTATAGTATGTGAATAGATAAACACTGAGAAGAGAGGTTGAACTTGGTACTTTTTTCTTGGATCCACTTCTCCTTGATTTCTTTTGGATACAATTCCCATAGTGATATTGTTGGATGCAAGGGTACACACAGTTTTATAGACCTTTGGGCATTTTCTGGAATAGTTGGACCAGCTCACAATTCTACCAATAGTGCATTAGTGGCCCTATTTTTCCATATCCCTCTTTGGTGCTTTTAATTTGTTTTAATTTGTTGTTTTATTTTCATTTCTTTAATCAATAGTGATTTAGATCACTTTTACATGTGACTATTGATAGCTTTGGTTTATTCTTCGGGAAACTGTAGATTAATATCCTTTGATCAATTTTAAATTGCGGAATGGTTCTTATTTTATATATATAAATTTGGCTCGGGTTTCTATATATTCAAGAAAAGAGGACTTTCTGAGCCATTCGTCAATTGATAAATGATCAAAATATATGAACTATACTCACAAGGCTATAAAATCATGCATATCCTTCGACTTAACAATACCACTACTAAATCTCCAAAGAGATTTAAAAAAAAAAGAAAAAGGATCTATATGACGAAAAATATTTATAACAGCTGTCTTATCAGGGCAAAGAAATGGAAACCCAAGGGATGCCATCAATTGGAAAATGACTGAATAAATTGTGGTATGTGATTATGATAGAATATTATTGTTATATAGAAAATGATGAGCAGGATGCTTTCAGAAAAACCTAAAAAGTCTTCCATAAACTCAAAGTGAAATGTACTGTGGACAAAGTAATAGCAATGTTCTAGAATGATCAGCTGTGAATTATTTTGTTCTTTTCAGCAGTGCAATGATTCATGAAGGACTCATGATGAAAAATGCTATCCATATGCAGAGAAAAAACTGATTGATCTAAATGCAGATAGAAGCATACTATTTTTTTAAACTTTATTTTTCTTCATGGTTTTTTTTTGAGGGGGAAGTGCTTTCTTTCACAGCAAGATTTTTATGGAAATATTTGCAGAACTTCACATGTGCCTTCTTAAAGGGTATGGGGATGGGGAGGAAGGGAGAAAATTTGGACCTTATAGTTTTAAAAAACAAATGTAAGAATATTGTTTTATATATAGTTGGGAAAATAAAAATATTATTTTTTTAAAAAAAGAAAAAAAGGACTTTCTCATAGAAACTTACTGCAAAACAATTTTCCCAGTATCCTTTCCTTCTAGCTTTTGGCAACATTAGTTTTATTTGTACAAAACCTTTTTAATTGCATATAATCAAAATTACCCGTTTTACTTCTTATGATCCCCTCTATCTCTTGTTTGCTTATAAACAATTCCCTTATTCAAAGATCTGACAGATAAAATTTTTCATGATCCACTAATTTATTTATGATAGCACCCTTTCTGTCTAAAATCATGTATACATGTTGACCTTATTTTGGCATATGTTCTGAAATGTTGGTCTATGTTTAGTTCATTGCAAACTGCTTTCCGGTTTTCCTGGAAATTTTTGTCAAAGGGCCAATTCCTCCCCAAAAGATTGGATCATTGGGGTTTATCAAAAACTAGATTACTATGGTCATTTACTGCAATGTTTTGTGTACCTAATCTGTGCCATTGAATCACACCACTCTATTTTTTAACTAGTACCAAATTATTTTCATAATTATTACTTTGTAACAGAATTTGAAATCTAGTACTACTAGGCTACCTTCTTCACATTTTATAAAGGATAATTTCCCCATTCTTCCTCTCCTTCCTCCCTTCTCCTAGTCCAATCTTCTTTCTCATACCTTCTTTTTTAAGATCATCCCAACATAACCAACTCTTCCAAATACTCCAATAATGATAAAGTTATTGGGAGCTATGTCTATCATCTTCTCATATAAAGATATAAACAATTTAGGGGCAGCTAGGTGGCGCAGAGGTTAGAGCATCAGCCCTGACCTCAGGAGGACCTGAATTCAAATCTGGTCTCAGATACTTAACACTTCCTAGCTGTTTATCCCTGGGCAAGTCATTAAACCCCAATTGCCTCAGCAAAAAACAGTAACAGCAAAGATATAAATAATTTAAACTTATTGAGTCCCTTTTGATTTTCCTTTCTTGTTTACCTTTTTTTTTTATATTTGACTTAATTCTTGGATTTGGAAATCAAATTTTTTATTGAGCTCTGGTCTTTTCATCAGGACTGCTTAAAAAGTCTTCTATTTAATTAAATATGCATTTTTTTTACCTAAAGGCAATTATCCAGTTTGGCTGGATAGGTATTTTTGGTTATAATCCTAATTCTTTTGCCCTCCAAATTATTGTATTCCTATCCTACCTCACCTTTAACATGGTAGCTGCTAAAACTTATGTGATCCTGACTGTGGCTCCATAATATTTAAATGGTTTGGGGATTTCATGCAGATAGTTATCAATAAATTCTTCCAATTTCTATTTTACCCTATGAGTCTAAAATATTGAGTCAGTTTTCTTTGATAATTTCTTAAAATGTGATGTCTCAGCTATTTTCTTTTTTTTTGTTTTGTTTTTGCTGAGGCAATTGGGGTTGTGACTTGCTCAGGGTCACACAGCTAGGAAGTGTCTGAGACCAGATTTGAACTCAGGTCCTCCTGACTTCAGGGCTGGTGCTCTATCCACTGCGCCACCTAGCTGCCCCTTCAACTATTTTCTTGATCATGATTTTCAGATTGCCCAATTATTCTTATTTCTCTTTAATTTGTTTTCTAGATCAATTTTTTTCCAAGGAGATATTTCACATTTTCTTTTCTTTTTTCATTCTCTCACCTTTATTCTATTATTTTCTCAATGTTTCATGACAAGAGCTTTTTATTTTCAAAATACATGCAAAGATAGTATTTAACATTCATCACTGTAAAACCTTGTGTTCCACATTTTTCTCCCTCTCTTCCCCTCATCTCTTTTCCCTAGTTAGCAAGTAATCCAATATAGGTTTTCTTCTAAACATATTTCCAGATTTATCATGCTGCACAAGAAAAATCAGATCAAAAAAAAAAAGAGAAAGAAAGTAAAGCAAGCAAACAACAGCAAAAAAGGCAAAAATGCTATATTGTGATCTACATTTAGTCCCCATAGTCCTCTCTCTCTGGATGCAGAAGGCTTTCTCCATCACAACTTTACTGGAATTGACCATCTTTACTGGAATTGAATATCACCTCATTGTAAAAGGAGCCAAGTCCATCAGAATAGATCATCACATAATCTTATTGCTATGTACAGTGTTCAGCTGGTTCTACTCACTAATTTAGCATCAGTTCATGTAAATCTCTTCAGAGTTTTCTGAAATCATCCTGCTGATCATTTCTTATAGAACAATAATACTCCATCACATTCATATACCATAACTTATTCAGCCATTTCTCAACTGAGAGCATCCAGTTTCCTTGTTCCTTACCAAAACAAAAAAGATTATTACAAATATTTTTGCACATGTGGGTCTTTTTCCCTTTTTATGATCTCATTGGGATACAGACACAGTAGAGACACTGATGGATAAAAGGATAAGCACAATATAATAGCCCTTTCAGCATCATTCCAAATTGCCCTCCAGAATGGTTGGATCAGTTCACAACTCCACCAACAATGTATTAGTGTCCCAGTTTCCCCATATCCTCTCCAACATTTATCTTTTCCTCTCATCTTAGCCAATCTGAGAGCTATGTAGTGGCATCTCAGAGTTGTCTTAATTTGTATTTCTCTAACCAATAGTGATTCAGAGCATTTTTTCATATGACTAGAAATGGCTTTAATTTCTTTATCTGAAAATTGTTTGCTCATATCCTTTGACCATTTATCAATTGGACAATGGCTTGTATTCTAATAAATTTGAGTCAGTTCTCTATATATGTTAGAAATGAAGCCTTCATTAGAATTCTTGGATGCAAATTTTTTCGCCAGTTTTCTGCTTTCCTTATAATCTTGGTGGCATTGGTTTTGTTTGTATAAAAAAATTAATTTATTAGGATCACACTTATATGTTTTGCATTTCATAATTTTCTCTAGTTCTTCTTTGGCCATAAATTCTTTTCTTCTCCACAGATCTGAGAAGTTCCCTTGTTCTCCTAATTTGCTTATAATATCACCCTTTATGTCTAAATCATGAACCATTTTGACATTATCTTGGCATAGGGTATTAGATGTTGGTCAATGCCTGATTTCTGCCATATGGTTTTCCAATTTTCCCGTCAATTTTTATGTATAGTAAATTTGTATATTGTAAATAGTGAGTTTTTAGCCCACAAGCTGGGATCCTTGGGTTTATCAAACACTAAATTACTATGGTCATTGACTATTGTGCCTTGTGAACCTAACCTGTTCCCCTGATTAACTATACTATTTCTTTGCCAGTACCAAATGGTTCTGATGACCACTGCTTTCTGATATAGTTTTAGGTCTGGTACAACTAGGTCACCTTCATTTGCATTTTTTCATTAATTCCCTTGAAATTCTTGACCTTTTGTTCTTCCAGATGAACTTTGTTATTAATTTTTTCTAGTTCCACAAAGTAGGTATTGATAGAATTATTATATTGACTCAGCCTAGCCATAACACTTGAAATTCTTCCAATTGTTTAGATCTAATTTTATTTGTGTGGAAAATGTTTTGTATGTATGTTCATATAGTTCCTAGCTTTGTCTTGACAGATAGACTGCCAAATATTTTATATTATCTACAGTTATTTTACATGGAATTTCTCTCTCTTGATGCTGAATTTTGTTGTTAACATATAGAAATGCTGAGTGATTTATGTGGATTATTTTGTATCCTGCAACTTTCCTAAAGTTGTTAATTGTTTCTAGTAATTTTTAGTTGATTCTCTAGAATTCCTTAAGTATATCATCATATCATCTGGAAAGAGTTAAAATTGTGTTTCCTCCTTACCAACTCTAATACCTTCATTTTATTTTTCTTCTCTGACTACTAAAGCTAACCTTTCTAATACAATATTGAATAGTAATGCTGGGCAGCCTTGTTTCACCCCTGATCTAGTTATCCCCAATATATTTTATGTTTGCTGATGGTTTTAGATAGATGCTACTGATCATTTTAAGGAAAACTCAATTTATTCTCATATTGTTTAGTGTTTTTAATAGGTATGGACATTGTATTTTGTCAAATGCTTTTCCTGCATCTATTGATATAATATGATTTCTGTTAGTTTGGTTATTGATATAGTAAGTTATGGTAATAGTTTTCCTAATATTGAACCAGCCCTAGATCCTTGGTATAAATCCCACTTGGCCATAGTGTATTATCTGAGGTTAAATTGCTGTAATCTCTTTGCTAATATTTTATTTAAGATTTTTGTATTAATATTCATTAGGGAAATTGGTCTATAATTGTTCTATAATTCTATTTTTGTCCCTACCTGGTTTAGGTATCAGCACCATATCTGTGTCATAAAAAGGAATTTGGTAGGACTTCTTCTTCCCCTATTTTTCCAAATAGTTTGTATAATATTTGGATCAATTTTTCTTCAAATGTTTGGTAGAATTCATTTGTAAGTCCATGTAGCCCTGAAGATTTTTTCTTAAGGAGTTCATTAATAGTTTGTTTAATTTCTTTTTCTAAATGGCACTATTTGAATTATTTAGTTTCTCCTCTGCTAATATGAGCAATCTATTTTTATTAGTATTTATCCATTTCACTTAGATTATCAGATTTATTGATATATAGATGGACAAAATAGCTCCTTATTATTGCTTTAATTTTCTCTTTATTAGTGGTATGTTCATTCTTTTCATTTTTGATACTGACAATTTGATTTTCTTCTTTCCTTTTTCTAATAAAATTAACCAATGGTTTATCTATTTTTTTCATAAAACCAATTGATACTTTTATTTATTAGTTCAATAGTTTTCTTAATTTCAATTTTATCAATCTCTCCTTTTATTTACAGAATTTCAAATTGGGTATTTAATTGGGGGGGTTAATTTGTTCTTTTCCTATCTTTTTTAGTTGCATACCCAATTCATTGATCTTTGCCTTCATTCTTTTATTCAAGTAAGTATCTACAGATATAAATTTTCCCTTAAGAACTACTTTGCATCTCATAAATTTTGGTATGTTGTCTCATTATTGTCATTCTTTTGGATGAAATTATTGATTGTTTCTATTGTTTGTTGTTTCATTTTTTCTTTCTTTAAGATTAGATCATGAAGTTTTTAACTTCCATTTGCCCAATTCTAATTTTTAAGAAGTTATTATTTTCAGTGAACTTTTGTACCTCCTTTTCCATTTGGTTCTGTTTTTCAAGGTCTCATTCTCTTCAGTATTTTTGTGCCTCTTTCAGTAAGCTGTTAATTATCTTTTCACAATTTTCTTCCCTCATTTTCATTTCTTTATTGAGATTTTCCTCTACCACTTTTAGTTTATTTTGAAAATAATTTTTAAAACTCTTCTAGGAATTCTAGTTGGGCTTGTGTCTAATTTATGATGTATTTTTTTCTTTGAGATTTAACTTGTAGCTGTTTTGACATCACTCTCTCTCTCTCTCTTTTTTTGAATATAGGTCTTGATATTTCCTGTCACTTTTTATGGTCAGAGTTTTTGTTGTCATTTATTCATTTTTCTAGTATATTTGTTGACTTTGAATTTTATGTTAAAATTGGGCTCTGCTCCTGGTTCCATCAACTTAATTAAGTCATTCATTTAGCTTGGGGTACCCCTCTCTACATCCTAGCTGTCTTACTTCATCATGGTTTTTCTTGAGTCAATGTAGATTTTTTCTTCAAACATTCTACATGTGCCTCTGGTTAAGATTTGCATGAGGTCCCTGCTTCCTTGCAAAAAGGTGATATTCTTTTTATAGCCTCTGTTCTCTTGGGATGATAAATAATTGTGTTCCTTAATCCATTGTGATCAAAAGCAGTACTACTCCTCAGGGCCCATGCTCTCGCATGACCAAAAGTGTTTCTCTTCACCATTGAACTCTTATCTGCAAGGTAACTTAAACTTTTTTCACTTATGATTCCTTTTCTCATGACCCCAAATATATAGGTATGTTAAATAGGTAGCCATATCAAACATGTATTGATAATAAATCATAGTTTTGCAACTCCCACATTCAATTATGAGATTCCATATAGGGTTACAATCCACAATTTAAGAAGTTGGGATGTAGACAATGAAGTTGCCATACAGCATCTGGCCCTATACCCAGTACAAGCACATGGATCCTTTGTTAGTTATTTCTGACCAGGTGACTAATCTTACACACCTGGCTTGAGAGTTCCCAGTGCTGATGCTACTGCTGCCACCACCAAGTTCTACCACTGGTATTGCATTTGGGAGAACTGAACCATTCTCTACCCTTCTATTACAGATCTCTCCTTTTATTTCCTAAGTTTTACTGCACCAGAAAAATGTCCTACCCTGACTTTTTGCTGGCTCTGTTGCTACAGAGTTTGATTTGAGGCATTATTTTAAAGGTGTTTGAAGGAGAATATTGAAAGAGCTCAACTGCAGTGCTTCCCCATTCTGCCATATTGGCTCTGCTCCCAAAAGTCTCTTCAGGGACATTTAATGGCACCATGCCATTAAATGGCCATAAAACACCATTAAAATTAAAATAAAAAAGCTACCATGGGAGCTAGTGCATGAGTGGCTTAGTGAGGCAGATCTCAGCCTTCAATTCAAAGGTGTATAAGCAGAAGGTGTGTTATTTGGTGAGTATGGTGGACCTATAATCCTTTCGACCAGCATGGTTAATGCCTAGGAGATCTAGAATATAAGAGTTTAAGTCTATAGGGTACCTCCACAAGTTTAATATTAATATGATAAGCCCTTCAAGAATAGATAGTCCCTAGATTGACTAAGGAGAAAAATATTGGCCCAAGTTAGAAAACAGAGTAGATTGAAAGCATAGCCAAATGTCCCAGGTCAGAACACAAATCAAATCAACATTCCCAGGCCAATCAGAGTGGATCCAGTCCATGACTAGCACTTGTATTTGTAAACTCTATAAACTATGAAGGAAGGAAGGAAGGAAGGAAGGAAGGAAGGAAGGAAGGAAGGAAGGAAGGAAGGAAGGAAG
>JAJPUD010007465.1:14720-65315 GCA_023553655.1 Myrmecobius fasciatus | reverse complement strand
AGGAAGGAAGGGAAGGAAAGGAGAGAAGAAGGGAGAAAAGGAGGGAGGGAAGGAAGGAAAAGAAGGAAGGGAAGAAGGAAAGGGAGGAAGGGAGGAAAGGAAGAAAGAAAGGGAGAGAGGGAGGGAAGAAGGAAAGAAGGAAGGAAGGAAGAAAGTGAGGGAGGAAAGAAAGAAGGAAGGGAGGAAGGGAGAAAGGAAGAGAGGGAGGAAAGAAGAGAGGAAGGAAGGAAATAAGAAAGGAAGGAAGCAAAGAAGGAAGGGAGGGAGGGAGGGAGGGAGGAAGGAAGAGAGAGAAAGAAGGAGGAAGAAAAGGAGGGAAGGAGGAAAGAAGAGAAGGAAGAAGGAAAAAGGGAGAGAGGGAGGGATAGAAGGAGAGAGGGAAGAAGGAAGGGGAAAAGAAGGAAAGGAGGGAGGAAGTGAGGGAGGAAGAAAAGAAAAGAGGAAAAGAAGTATTACTAATTGTGGAAAGAGGATCACATCAAAGTTGGTAGAAAAAATACAGGGAAGTGGGGTAGCTAGGTGGTGCAGTGGATAGAGCTCCAGCTCTGAAGTCAAGAGGACCTGAGTTCAAATCTGACCTCAGACACTTAACATTCCTTAGCTGTGTGACCCTGGGCAAGTCACTTAACCCCAATTGCCTCAGCAAAAAAAAAAAAAAAAAATACAGGAAAAAAATCAGAACATGCCTGAGTACCCATGGTGTCAATTCCTTAATGTCTTCATTGCACCTATGGGATCTGTCCCAATATACACCAGCATATAGTATTTTGAAAAGCAACAAATTATGAAGCTATGACTTTGGGTACATTCTAGTACTGCCTAATTAAATTGAACTGCAGGATTTGTTCCAGTTCTTATCCCTGGAAAAAGGTGTTACAATAGACACTGGTCATTCATAACTGGGGCAATGAAATACTAATAAGCCCCAGATGGGGGAGCTCCAGGAACAAGGGTCAGGAAAGGAAAAGGAACCAGCAGCTGCACTAGGAAATAGCCTATTTATGAGAAAGAAGCTGGGCACTGAGCTCGGACATGGAGCAACAAAGGTTAGAATCTAACTATTGGACCATTGGTAAGGAGCCAATGAGATGTCAGGCAACCAGAAAGGTCAGGGAATTGGTACAACAGATGCCACTACTGAAAATCAGGGAGAAGGGGAATCAAGAATTAACAAATGGTCATGGTTATAGGACAGATATATGCTCTTGATGGTGTCTCAATCAACAACAAGCATTTATTCAGCAGTTACTAAGTAGGGCACTGAACTATGAGCTGAGGATTAAAAAAAAAAGCAAAAAGAAGGTCCTGGCCTTGAAAGATTTCAAATTCTAGTGTGTTTCTCTGGAACATGAAGCTTCTTGAAGTCAGACCTGGAGAAAGAAAGAGGACTACCCACATGCTCACCTTGGATTCTTGGAAAACTACTATATACGCTTGACAATTACAATAAAAGCACAGCAATGTGTATTATTAAATCAGTCTCTAAGACTAGTAGTTTTAGTAAATTGGGTTCAGTTTTTGAACCATTCAGAATACCTCATGTGTAAATACATTTGTCATGATTTTATTAAAATGTAGTCATTGCAAAAAAAAAAAAGCAAGTGAAGCCACTGGATGGCTTATTCCTTCAGGCCTATCATTCTTGTGGAAAAGAGTTGTTTTTGTGTGTGTGTGTGTGTTTTTTGGGGGGAGGGATATATTTTTTAAAATAAGGTTTACAGCTAGAATTTTGAATGTCAAAATTGTGTTTATCAAATATAAAGAAAGCTTTCAATGTTAATGGCTATTATTTTTCCACTGGAATACTGTTAGCTATGTTTGGATTTGTATTTACAGAGAAAAAAAATTTTACAACAACAACAAGAAAAAAAAGGTGCTCCATAGTAGCTGCACATCTCCTTTCCCAGGTGATGTGGGCAGGGGGTGGGGGGGAAAGGGGAGGGAGAAAATAAAGCTCTACAAGAAAGGCAAGAAAATCTGAACAACTCAGCTCCATATTTACTCTTAGTTCTATTCCAATGTTAATTCTTTCAGTTAGTTATATTATCAATACATACTTATTTAATTGACACATTTATTAAGTCTCTATATATGAAATGAAAACAAGCTTTAGAGTTAGAACGTTAAACATGGAAGAGACAAAGATAAATAAGACACTCAAAATTAATTTTCAAAAAGACAAATAAGATTAATACTGCCCTCAAGAATATTACAGTCTAGTAAGGAAAATTAGATGTGTACATTAATAATTATATGTTAAGACAATAAATGACAAAAAAATATGAATGTGTGGCACAATGGATAAAGAGCCATTCTCAAATTCAGGAAGACTTGGGGTAAAATACTGCCTGTGTCCCATACTGGCTATGTGACTCTGAGAGACCCTTAGTCTCTCAATGCTAGAAGCAGCCATCTAAGATTATATATCATGTTAAAATGTACTACTGACCCGAATGGGTAAAGAGAGTTTTCTCACCTGGAAAATCCCTGTATCAATGAAATCCCTGATACAATTCCTGTCTCTATGTGATAAAAGTGCTAAAGGGGTTCAGAAAATGACAAAGTTACTTGGAGATATTTCTGAAGGAATGTAGGAAGTCTTCATGGAGGATGCAAACCCAAGGTAAGCCTTGAAGGATGGACAACATTTCCACAAAAACAGACTGAAGAGCAATGAATGACATGAGCAAAAATCCAGAAATAGAAAAAAATAAAAATACATTCATTGAATCACCATCAAACCACTTCTCTTTTCTAAGCTGCAATTTACTCACCATTATTCCCTGATCACTCTCTGGCTAGCTCAATGTCTACCCTCATCATTGGCAGCTTTGCTTTCTCCCAACCCAGGATGACCTCATAAATACTATGCTCATTGATTGGTGAGTCCTTACCCAGAACTGCCATGTCATCAGAAGTCCCTACTATGCTCCCCACTTCCTTCCTTACCCCATGTGCCCCTCTTTCTATCTCCCCTTTATGAGTCTTCCTCTAGTAGAATGTCAGCTCCTTGAGAACAGGGACCATCTAGTTTTTTTTTTTTTTATTTGTTTGTTTGTTTTAGCACAATGCCTAAAACATAGTAAGTGCCTAACAATCATCATTTCTCTCTGTCTCTCTGCTTCTCTGTCTGTCTCTCTTTCTGTCTCTCTCTGTGTGTGTCTCTCTCTGTGTCTGTCTCAGATAGCTTTGATTTCCTCTTCTGAAAACCACCTATTTATATCCTTTGACCATTTGTCAATTAGGAAATGCTTACTTTTATAAGTTTTACCCAGCTCTGTATTCAATATATATTTGAAAAATGAAACCTTAAACAGAGAAATGCTATAAAAATTTTTGATACTATTTTATTGTGTATGGTACCTTTCCTTGATTATCCCTTTTAATTAGGTCTATTTTTGCTTTTACTTTATCTGGCTTCATGATTGCTACCTCTTTACTTCAGTTCAAACATATTAGATTCTGTTCTAGCTCTTTATTTAACTGCTTGTGTCTCCTATAAACAGCACATTGTTGAATTGCAGTTTCTAATTCATTCTGTTATTTGTGTGAACAATTCAAGGGCAAGTTTCTATCAGTAGCCTATCAATATAAAGATAGAACTGCTTAAGAGGCTTCATGCCCATATTAAATAGCCATTGTTCTACTACCTATGTAAATATAGTTCCTTCTTGTTTTTTTTTTTTTTGCTTTCACCCTTAAAATCAACCAAAAAAGTCTTCACTCTGTCAAAGTATAATTTCTTAAATTCATGTGTCCAACTGGGTCCCAATTGCTTCATTATACCTTCTTAGGATCATAAACAAGGCCCTCCATATCCCCTTTGTTATCTAACTTTGAGCAAATTGGGAACCATTTTAAGCCCATTTTCTTATTGCCTTCAACCAAACATTGGGCTGAAGATTCCAGAGCATAGAGCTAGAAGAAAAGCTTAACATATAGGACATTTCTCCACTAATCACTGACCTGAAATATCTGAGAAGTAGAAACATCTTTAACAATGTTAGAGATAATATATCCAGAAATAGGGCTTTTCCTTTAAAAGGGAAAGCTGACTGAGAGACTATCTTTGGAGGTGTCACATCTCTACTTCAATTTAAACTCAAATTTGGGACACCTTCAATCTCATATCCAAACTTCTGAAGCTGATGAAGATGAGTTTTCCTTTAGACCCATGTTGTTGAGATATCCAAAAATATTGATGGAGTATCCAAATGGAATTTTCCAGTAAGCAGATAGCATACAAATTCAAGACTGAAGCTTAAGAAAGAGATTTTAGTTGTATACAGAGATTGTTACTTGTACAGAAATGTTACTTAATCTTTCTGAGCACATAAAATGAGGGAATTGGATCAAGTAACTTTAAAGTCTTTTCTAGCTTTAAAACTATGATAATCAAAAATGTGTAGAAAAGAGAAGGAAAAACAGCTAAAGACAAAATTTTTGGAAATTCATAGGTGGGGGATGGAGGATTTGTTTGTTGGGACAAATGAAAGAAGAGAACCCATAGAGACTAAAAGGGAAAAAAAGATAATTGTCAGGTGAAAATTTATAAAAGACAAGAAAGGAATAAGTTTTTAAAAGAAAGGGTTGTTCAAATGGCAAATTCATAGAAAATATGAAGGAAAATATGGATTAAAAAAAATTCATCAGAGGTCTTTGGTTACCCTCCAGAGAACAGTTTCAGTAGAATGGAATGGAGCAGAGGAGAAAACCAAATCTAAGGGCTGAGTGGTAGTGAGGAGGTCTAGACAGAAAGAATAAACTTTTTAAATATTGAACAGTCAAAGATAGAAGCTAGAAGGGATAATGAGTTTGAGAAAAGATTTTTATTTTCTTTTAGAATGAAGACTCTTGCACATTATTGTTAGTACAGAAAAAGGAGATGATGGAGAGAAAGATTAAAGATGCAAGAAGGGAATGAGATAACTGATTTGCAGGGAAAGTGTCTTCTTTCCTTGATACTACTCATTAATTCTGCTGTTGTTTTTTCTCTTCCTTTGTTTTTGAAGAGGACTAATGATGTTGATGTGGTACAGGAGTGCAGAAGCACTGAACCCCAAAATATGTTTGGGTTCCAGGAGTCTCTCCATTGGGAGCCCACTAAATGGTGGGATACATGGTTAAATTTCCAAAATATATTGGGGTTTCAAGCCATTGTTACAAGGTATTTCAAAAGATTTTGTAGGCTTAGACCATCTCCAATTCAAGAGGCAAAGATTTTTATTATACCATTGGCAGACCAAATTCCTAACAAACTAGGTATTGTAACACTTAATAAACTGGCTAATTACTAAAAGGAGTTAGTGGGGGATTATACCATTGACTGGCGATCTAAGTTCCCAAAAAGGAATTAGTCATCATGATGCTTAGTAAAAAGACTAACCCTAAAAGAATTGAGTGAAGAAGTGGGGTACCAGAGTTTGACATCTGTAACTTGGCCTTCTGATTGGATACAGTAACTGTGGGTTAATAATTTTGTCAAAGCAAGGAATTCTACAAGAAATTCAACACTGGTCCATTGCAACAAAATCCCACTTCAGGACAACAAAAGGGCCCATTTAAGGACAAGATAATTCTTTCAATCACCATAGAGTCTGAAACACTTTGATTAACCCTCATTTGCTCATCTAGGTCATAATACTTACAAACATCAAGACTGGTTTGATGAAAATGATGGGGAAATTCAGAAACTGCTAAATGAAAAATGAGAACTCCAGGGTATACCAACATGAGAGTTCATCCATCTCTAAGAAAGTAGCATTCAATTCCATCAAAAATAATCAAAACTTAGATAGATAGATACAGGATTCTTGGCTCAGTAAAAAGGTAGATGAAATTCAATTTTATGCTAATAGTAACAATCCAAAGCATTTTTATGATGCATTGAAAGCTATTTATGGGCCAGGGACCTATGAGGCATCTCAACTACTTAGTATTGATGGAGCTGCCTTGACTAGTGATAAGAAAATGGTCCTAGATAGATTGGTTGAACACTTCCATAGTATTCTCAACAGACCATCATCAATCAATGGTGAAACCACTGACCATTTACTTCAGGTTGAAATCAATCACTCCCTAACTGAAGCTGCAAGTGAAGAAGAGGTTTTGAATGCCATTAGGCTACTTTCATATGGCAAAGCAACTGGCCCTGATTCTATTTCAGCTAAGATTTACAAGATAGGGGGTCTATTGCTCACACAAAAGCTGACTAAAATACATGGCAAGAGGAGGTTATGCCCCAGGAGTTCAAGAATGCCTCCATTGTCCATCTCTATAAAGGTAAAAAGAATAGATTGTCCTTTGACAATCACAAGAGAGTCTCTCTCTTAGTCACTCCTGTCAAAACACTTGCCAAAGTTCTCCTTAATAGGCTGATCCTATATCTGGAAGACAGTCATCTACCTAAGAGCAAGTGTGGCTTCAGAAGGGATTAAAAAACAGTTGATATAGTATTTGATGCCCAACAACTCTAGGAAAAATGTCAGGAGCAGAATAGAGGTTTGTACACACCATGTAAATATGACAAAGACTTTTGATACTCTTCTCCAGAATCATTGAAGTCAGTGGCAAAAATAAAAATAAAGAAGACTGTCCATGGCCAGGGATGTAGTGAATGACCTCAGTCTTCCTAAATGAAAGTCTTTCCTAGGAATCAGTTAGTCTGAGACAATTAAGCATTGGATAACTAAACTAGATAAGAATTAACACCAAAAAAAATGACCTAATTTGCCAATACAAAAATGTCAGTCTGGGAGAGGAAGACCCTCAAAGTTTTTGATTAGAACAGAAAACATGTACTACTTACAGTCATACTGAGCCATCAAAAACTAAACAATGAGCCAGAGAGGCTTTAGTGGGGGCAATTAATAGCCATTCAATGAAAGTCAGAATAATTTGAGTTTAAAGACTTGGTCAATTAGCACCATATGAAACACAATGGACTGGTACAGAGAATCCCTGGACTCCTTTAAAACCATTATTTTTTAAAACTTTTTTTTCAGAGCTATGTTTTAAGAAATCATAAATGAAAACTGCATTGAACAAAAGGCAAATCCTCCCAACTTTTAGAAACAAATCTATTCCTCCAAACACAAAATATCTTACAAAATATAAGCAACTAAAAAATTATATCCTACAGACAGAGCAACCACATATAAAGAAATGATACCTCAAGTGGAGAAAGGGGCCACATGTAGCAAAATGCTGTAGTTGAATGTGCAATGGAGGTAGAACAGACATTTCTAATCTTATCTTTCCTCACCCCGAGAGAGACTTTCATTCTTTCCAGGTGCCTTTTTTTTTCTAGAGCTAGTTCTAAGGATCTGCAAGCCCTCAGTTCTTCCATGATGTTGTGATCCAAGATATGATCGCATCTCTTGTGACCTGTGGTCTGTGAGTGATCACAAGCATTCTTTTCTGCCTTGAAACTGTGACCAAGGCTCCTATACCCACCCATGAAATGTCACTAATAATAGCACCTACCTCCCAGGAACAACTGAATTGGCAAGAGCAACTGAATCAGCTGAAGCACAAACAAACTGAACGGAAGGTCTCTGACTGATGAATCTCAAGTGCTCTGACTACAAATGCAGTCTCCTTTCCATGTTACCATGTAGAACCTTTAATTTGAGATAGAAGGTACTTTAAAGTCCTCTAGTTCAACCCCTTTCTTGTACAGATGAAGTAAATGAGGTTCAGAGGGATAAAGTGACTTCTCTCTGTTCACACAGGTAGTTCTTAATCTGTGAGTCAAGCTTCCAGAGAGTGAGCTCCCACTCTTTAATTATGAATGAAGGAATGCTAACATGCACTTTTTCACTAGCCCTGAGAGTCAGATATCATAAAAGGTGGGTCCTGTTTTGACCTGCTCAGACCAGATTATGTCTCTAGTTTGCTTCTGTTACAGACAAGGGAACAGACTTTTCCTGGAGATCACATTCTCCCAGAAACAGACAAGACAAAGTTCTCTGAGCCCAGTGTCCTTAAGAGAAAACTTCAAGGAAGGCAGAGTGAAAATGGTAGAGAAAAGACAGGAATTCACCTGAACTCTCCCCCAGACCTCTCTGGAAACCATTAAATAAAGTCATAAAATAATTCTTGGAGCGGCAGAACCCACAAAAGCAATGGTTTTTTGCTTATTTTCCAGTCTATTTCTTGACTTTTAATTCTTTATTAAAGTGAGGCTCTTCTTCCAGAGCGTAAAGTACATTGTCCCAAGATTCAGGGGTTTTGTGCAGCTGTTTTCAGAGAAACTTCTAGGGATCTGCAAGTTTTCAGTTCATTTAAACAATGTACTTTACGCTCTGGAAGAAGAGCCTCACTTTAATAAAGAATTAAAAGTCAAGAAATAGACTGGAAAATGAGCAAAAAAAAAAAAACAAGAGAAAAAAATCTGACTATTAAAAAGTTACTGTGGTGACAAGATTAAAACACACATGCAGAAAAAATAAAGTCAAAGATCCTAAATTCAAAGCCTCCATAAAAAATATGAATTGATCTCAGGCCATAGAATCAGAAAAGGATTTTGAAAATCAGGTAAGAGAGGTAGAGGAAAATTTGAGAAGAGAAATGAGTGATGCTAGAAAATGTTAGAAAAAGAGTCAACAGGGGCACCTAGGTGGTGCAGTAGATAGAGCACCATCCCTGAAGTCAGGAGGACCTGAGTTCAAATCTGGTCTTACACACTTAACATTCCTTAGCTGTGTGACCCTGGGCAAGTCACTTAACCCCAATTGCCTCAGTAAAAAAGCAAAAAAAGAAAAAGAAAAGAAAAAGTCAACAGAGGTAAAGCAACTCCAGAAAAAGCCCCAAACAGAGACATAAATTGGTCTCCATGTCACAAGGCTTTCTTTGAAGATTGCATAAAAAATCTTAAAAGAGAGTTAGAAGAAACATGGGGAAACGAAATGAGATCACTGCAAAATAAAATAGAAAAAATGGAAAAAGAATGCAATGAACAAAAAAATGTAATTGGTCAATTGCAAAAGGAACTAAAAACAGTAACTGAAGAAAATAAGACATTAAAAATTAGAATCGTACAATTGGAAATGAATGACTCATCAAGACTTCAAGAATCAATCAAACAAAAACAAAAAAATGAAAAGATAGAGAAAAACATGAAATAGCTCCTAGGAAAAACAACTGACCTGGAGAATAGATCTAGGAGAGACAATCTAAGGATTATAGGGCTTCCTGAAAGCCATGATGAAAAAAAGAACCTAGACACTATCTTCCAGGAAATCATAAAAGAAAACTGCCCTGATATTTTAGACCCAGAAGGCAAAATACTCCTTGAAACAATCCATCGATCACCTCCTGAAAGAAACCCAAAAATTAAGTCCCCCAGAAATATCGTGGCTAAATTCCAGAACTATCATACCAAGGAAAAGATATTACAAGAAGCCAGAAAGAAACAATTTAAATATCGGGGAGCTACAATTAGGATCACACAGGACCTAGCAGCTTCTACTTTGAAGGATTGAAGGGCTTGGAATCAGATATTCCGAAGGGCAAAGGAACTTGGATTACAGCCAAGAATAAGTTACCCAGCTAGAATGAGCATTATCTTCCAGGGAAGAAGATGGTCATTCAAGATATAGGAGATATTTCACCTATTTCTACTGAAAAGACCAGAACTGAACAAAAAATTTGATCTACAAACACAGAACACAAGAGAAACATAAAAAGATTGTATGTGTTCAGCCATCTGTGATTGGCTGGACTTGTGTTGCTCAAGTATGACTGGAGACTTGAGACAGACGTGGTTTGGAAGAGGGACTTCACTGGTCCTGGAATCCAGTGAAATATGACTCACGTTAAGGTTGCTTGCACTTTGGGAAAAGTACATATACAATATCTTAAGGAAGGCATATTTTGTATTGGTTTCCTGCTTGTAGAGAATGATATAACATTTAGGAAAAAATGTGCAACACAGAATTCCATAATTAAATATTAAAATGACAATGATTTCCACAGCTGGTAAGTATTTGCCAAAAGTTGTGACATAAATGGGGATAAATATTATCCAGGCAATGAAGTAAATGAGCATGCCAAATGTTATGAACTTAGCCTCATTATAATTTGCTGGCAACTTTCTACCTTTAAAAGCAGATATGAAGCAAATAAATGCCAGAATGGCTATGTAGCATAGCATGGTACCAAAGGCCATAATAGAACCCTCATCACACTCCAAGATAATAACTCAGGGTATGGAGAAATTCTCCTCTATAAAAGGCTCTGCAAATACAAGCCACATTATACAAATGATTATTTGAACCCCTGTGCAAATCACTATGATAGGTATAGGCTTGCAGAGACACTTCAGACATTTTTGTAATGTGGGGTCAAAGCTGAAGGCTAGCAGAATTTTTAGGTTCTTTGTCAGGATGCAGGAGATGCACAAGGCAAAGCTCACACCAAAAAGGGTCTGCCTGGTTTTACATTTGAAGTCTTGTGGTTCTGCCACAAAAAAGCTAGTGCTGATAAAGCTGAAGTGGCAAAAGAGGATCACATGGCAGATAATCAAGCCCCCAGATGATCTGACCACATGGGTGTTCAGGTTTCTAGTAAATATTATTCCAACTGCAAAAGTGAAGACAATCCGTAATGCTGAGAGGGCTAGAAGCAGAATGGTGAACCAGTCGTTCCAATTGAGGTATTCAATTTTGCATGGTACAATTCATTGGGTCCCAGTGGGTCTTATTGTTGTATAAAAGGCAGTGATCCATATCTACAATAGAGAAGGAGACATTGAAATTGGGAGAATCCAAGAGGGCAATAGTAGGACAGACCAAGTTACTGTAAAGAATCCTTTTGGCAGTCCTGATTCTAAAATGAGAGGGGACTACTCAGACATAGTAGTCAAGAGGGTCTAAATGTAAAAGTATACAATGGTATTACAAAAAGAAGGAGAAAGAGCCATCTGTAAAATGAGAAGAAAATAGTATCTACTTCCCAGGGTTGTAATAACATATAGTGAGATAACATACAGTGCAGTAAACCTTAATGCATATGTAAATGCTAGCTAGTAAAATGTTATTATTATTGTGTAGTTTTGAAATTAGAGGAATTATGTCAGGCTACTTGGAAAGTAGATGTGGTCTTTCCTTGGCAGGACAGTGGTCATCACTGGATCATCATCCAGTCTATAGGGGATTGAATTTATGATTTTATTATAGAGGGAACTCCCAGGTGAAGATATTCTCTCTACCTCTTGCTCCTGAGACCCATTCTCTTATCTGCTGTGTTGCAATATCTCTTATATCTCCTTTTTTTGTTGTTGTTGTTTTTTTTTATTATATAAAGCTTTTTATTTACAAAAAAAAAAAGAAAAAGTCAACACATCTGTAAAGTGCTAAAGAAAATAATATCTTAAAAAACAGACTAGACTCAATGGTAAAATAGATACAAAAAAAATGAAAAGAATGCATTGAAAAGCAGAATTGGCCAAATGGAAAATTGGATGCAAAAATTTACTGAAAGAAAAACTCCTAAAAAAAAAGTGAAATTGACCTAATTGAAAAGGAAGTACAAAAGCTCACTAAAGAAAATAATTCCTTAAAAGTAAGAATTGAGCAAATGAAAGCTAATGACTCTATGAAAAATCAAGGAACAATAAAACTAAATCAAAAGAATGGAAAAAAAGAAGTCAATGTGAAATATCTCATTGGAAAAAAAAAACTAATCTGGAAAATAGATCCAGAAAAGAGAATTTAAAAGTTATTGGACTACCTTAAAAGTATCAATGGGGCATGTGTTGAAGATGAAAACAAAAAAAAATTGAGTACAATCATCCTGAATGGCTTTAGTCTTCTTGGTAAATAAGGCCATTTCCTGAAAGGGAATAGGATTGAGAAATAAGTAGGGAAAATAATATGATAAATTATGAAAATTACAATCACAAGATGTTTACCAACATAGCAGCTATTTAATTTCACATTCATCTTTTTAAGAGTTGACTTAGTTTTTCTAAAAGCTGTACTTTCAATTACAGTATGATGACCTTAGGTGGCAGTTGGATCTTAGTCATAGACACATGATCTGAACAGTAATAAGGTTTGTGCCACAAATTATCTCATAGGGTTGTATAAAAAACAAAATGTCTTACCAAGAACTCCACTGACTCACTGATGAATGCAGGAAAGTTTTATTTTACATTCTTGTAAGAACGGCTGCCAAGGTTAATAGACCCACTTTTGGAACTGCGAAGGTAGTATTTTATTTGCTATCCTGAAGAGCAAGTCCCTTCCCTGATTCTCCATTAATTGGTTATTACAGAAATTACAAGAATGTGAATCTTCACCTCTCATTATATAGCCAGAGTCTCTGCCCCCCAATGAGCTTACATTCTTTTAAGAATAGCTTTTTCTTTTCAAAATTCATGCAAAGATTGCTTTCAGCATTCCCCCTTGAAAACCTTGTGTTCGGGGCAGCTAGGTGGCGCAGTGGATAGAGCACCAGCCCTGAAGTCAGGAAGACCTGAGTTCAGATCTGACCTCAGACACTTAACAAGTCCTAGCTGTGTGACCTTGGACAAGTCACTTAACCCCAATTGCCTCAGCAAAAAGAAAGAAAGAAAACCTTGTTTTCCTAATTTTTTTCTTCCATTCCCTCCCCTAGACAGAAAGTAATCCATTATAGGTTAAATGTGCCAGGTATGGATTGTGAAGCTAGCCATCTATATACTAAATGTGCACATATTAGACTCTGGGGCAGAAATTTAATTTCAAAATTACATCCCTCCCACCCTGATTTCCTCCATCCCTAAGGAATTTTCTAAGACTATAAAATGAAAAGTAATTGATAATCTTGGGTAGAAAAGATTCTCCTCACTGAGAGTTCCCCACAGGACATCATAAATAAATCTCTAAAGTGTTTTCCATCTCTCAAGCTGTAGATGATGCTAGAGAGCAAGGCAGCCTTTGCAGAGTCAGAAAAGGCTTCTGCTTTTGCCAAATAACTCTAGACCATTCTCTGCCTCATTTGTTACTGATTGGGCATTACCTCTGTCAAACTAAGACCTGCTAAAAACCTTAGCTTAAAAAGGGCAAGGTTTCTCTCCCATAGCATCCAAAGCCATCTCCAATCTTCCTGAGCTATATCTTGCCACTGGACCCACATGGCTCTGGAGGAGAAAGTAGGGTTGGTACTTTGCACAGCTCTCCCTCACTTAAATCCCATTCACTTGCATGAAATCGTATCTCTTTCCTGATGTCATGGTTCTCTACAAGAATGAAGGACAAACAGCAATTTGGCAGCAAAGCTTCTCTTCCTCCCTCCTTTAGGTCAGCTCCATATACCAATTAAAATCTGGTCTCATCTAGTTTCAAATCAAAGGAACTGCTATTATACCCTCTGTTCTGCCAGTGTCAACTTTTTAAGCTCAGTTAACTTCCGTAGGTAGATTCTAATGTCAACTTCTTCCTTCTAATTCCCTAGTTTGACATATACTTCCTGGTTGAAAGCAAGACTTCCTTGCTCAGATCAATCTTAGAATAAGAAACCCAAAATCCATACTTCCATAAAATAGGAAATAGTCAATATACATTTCCCCACAATCCTCAAATAATTTTTTGATTCAAAGTTTCCCAGATGTAAATAATATATTCTTAAAAACAATTGCATGTAAATTAGGGGCTAGGAAACAATGTCATCAATCAATACTTTTGCCTCCAGCTCATCTCAGAACCATCTGTGTTTCCCCTCAAATGGCTTTTTCTCTTTTTCCACACAAGTAGTCTTTCTCTGCCCCTTTTGTTAAATAAAAATATTCAAATCTGGCCTCAGATACTTAATACCTCTTAGCTGTGTGACCCTAGACAAGTCACTTAACCCCAACTGCCTCAGCAAAAAAAAAAAAAAAATCCAAATAAGAAAGGACCACTACTTTATATTTACATTCTAACCCCTAGCATAGTTCTGGGTCCAATTAGGTGACTAATAAATTCTTATAGGATGAATGAAAAAAAAATACAAGCATATAGTAAACATATGAATTAAGAGTATATGGGTATTCAAGGAAGACTAGAACCTCTGGTATGAGGGCTTGCCAAGATCTGCTGTTTATCATTGTGGGGCTGCTTATCCATTTTTGATGTCCAAAAGGCAGGTACCCAATTCCTCTCTGTGGTTCCAAGAAACTGTGTAGTATGTACAGCGGCCACATCCCAGTAAATGTCCCAGAATGCAAGTTAAACCAGGTCAAGGATAACCAATTGGTGAGTAAGGGGGATGTCCACCTCAAGCATGTAGAGACTTCCCGAAGTGGAATAGGAGGATGAGAGCAATTTGTTCCAACAGCCATGAAAGCAACAGAAGCAGGTATTAGAAAATGGTTAAAGCTTGAGCAGACATCCAAGATGCTAAGATTATTTACTATATCCCAGTCATCTTGACTTTAGTTTCAACCCCTGGACTCCAATAACTCTGGAAGAGAGAGTAAAGCTGAAGACTTGCACACCTAGCTGTCCTTCACTTAAATCCAATTCACAATCAAGTCAAGATAATATCCTGTGATGTCTTTAGTCTTCAAAAATGAAAAACGAGCAACAATAACATGTGAATTGATGTTTCAATAGTAGCACTAAGTAAATTTTAGTTCTTGATTTCTTTTCTCAAAATATTAAGGTCAACTTAAATGAAGTTATGACTATAAAATATACAGAACAAGAATGTATAACCTGGGGTCCCCAATACTTTTATGTTTCACCAAACTAGTAAGCTTGGGTAGGTAAAAAATATATCTTTAACTTTATTAACCTTTGGTTTCCTTTTTACTCTTATTTACTTTACGCAGAATATATTTTAAGTAATATTTGCAAATATTTTATATTTATACAAAAATTTATATTTTTGTATTTTGTTTGAGTTAAAATATTACTCTGATAAAAGATATATAGATTTTTCTAGACTACTAAAGGGGTCCATTACACCTAAAATATTAAGAAAATCTAATGTAAATGAAGATTTTAAGCAAATTCTAATGTATAATTCAGAATTTTCCCCACTAATTAACTATATTCCATCACATAATCCAGAATTTATTCTGGGTTTGTAAGTAAGGAAGTAAATTCCTAGATTACTTACTATCAGGGGTATGGATAGGGTATGGCAGTGCAGAAGTTCTGAATCCCAAAAAATATATTAGGATTTCAGATTGGTATTGTAGGTTTATTCCACCTCCAAATCAAAAGGCAAAGATTTTATTATTCTATTAACAGCGAACTAATTTCCATATGGGATTTTTAGCAATTAACAAGGGGAAAGATGGGCATTCAATTCCGTAGTGGAACTCACTTTTAACCAAGGAGAAGATACCATAACAAGGGAGGAGATACCATTAGGTGCGGTAAATTCTTAAAGAACTTGCTGCCATAAGGTGGCTGGTTCCTAATGAATACATGATGCCATAAGACAAGCTAAATTCCTAAAGAAGGTATGGAGGAATTAATTACCCAATAGATTCTTTTATAGGAAAAAAAATAACCTTAGAGATTATTTTTACAGCTATTAAAGAACAGACATCTTAACTTGACCTTTTGATTGGATACAGTAACTATGGAGTCATGATAATTTTGTCAAAGTGAGGAATTTGACAACGAATTCAACAGTCTCTCCCTACTTGTCTCAAGGAGCAGCTGTTGGAATTCAACTAGGTAGGGCTCATTGTAACAAAGGCTCATTTAAATTCCACTTAAATTCAACAAAAGCCTTTTCCTGTCAATATCCTTCCTATGGCCCACGGAGGTAGGGTGCTTAGTAGGGGACATGGACTTCTGCTGAGGTCTTGTTTAGCCCATTGGTATGGTGGAACCTCTTTAAACAGACTCTGAGGTTTGGGAGCACTTAAATCTTAGAAATCAGTAGATGCTATACAAATTAGAATTTGTTTATTTTTTGTTAGATTTTTTGACTTGAGAAAGTGATGGAGAAATATATTAATAATGCAGATTAAACTTTAAAATGTATTGTCCATATACATTTTTAGAGAGAGATTTTTAAGTTAAACATTTATTAACACACCCTTTCTAACTTACTCAAACTTTGTCTTGTAATCAAATCTGTTCTAGCACTACTACTTCACAACACAATAAACTGATTCAGCTCAAAAGAGGTTTGTCTTTAATACTGTTTAGCATGAAAATAACATTGTGTCAAGTATCTTCATGGCCAACAGTTCCTTTTCCACAATCTACTTCTCTCCTACCATACTAGTAACTGTGAAAAAAGAAAGGGATTGCATTTCTTCCACTATTGTGTCTTGCGAATTTTATGGAGTTTTTCCACATCCCCAGAAATGGAGAGAAAATTGCATGTAATAACAAAACATCACTGAATGTGGGGAAAATCCTGTCATTTCTTTTCTAATCATAAAGCAGTCCTTTTTTTTCACGTAATTTTAAAAAAAAGAACAAAATTTCTCTTCTACCCATTACTTTCCAAGTATATAGTCTAAAACTATTTGATATTTACATGCCCAAATTATTCATTAAATTCTTTCCTCACTGATGAGGAGTTGGAAAAATCCATTAAAGGAATATAACATAAGGTGGGAGTATTCTATGACTGGCAAACTAAATCCATAGAGGGATTTACCACCCTAAAAGAGTTAGCTATAAAAAAGGAGAAAGAGACAGAGTCCATGGTAGCCTAACCTTAAAAAGCATTCAACAAAGATGTCATGGGCCAAAGGCAGATTACAAGGTAAATTTAGCCTCAGGGGTTTGACATAACTTAGATTTCTAACTGGATCCAACAAGTTGGGGTTACCCAAGACCTCCCCAGGGAATGGAACTGTAGGGTGGAACTGATCCCCATCAGTGCCCTTCCTTGCTTGTTTTAGAGAGTAATCTTATCAATACACTTCAGGCTTTTTCTATCAACTTCTACCTACTGACCCAGGACGTCATCATTTAATAATGGAAGAGTTTCTCTCAGTGAGAGACGAGTTTAATGAATGTCTTGTACACACATACTCTCTCTGTGTCTCTCTTTGTCTATCTGTCTGTCTCTGCTTCTCTTTCTATGTTTCTGTGTCTGTCTCTGTCTGTCTCTGTCTCTGTCTCTCTGTCTGTCTCTGTCTCTGTCTCTGTCTCTGTCTCACACACACACACACACACACACACACACACACACACACACACCCACCAGCATCAGATAATACAGACAATTAGATAAATTAGGAAGGAAGGAAAAGGAGAGAAAAACAGAGAGATTTTGTAAAACACTATGTACCAGGCACTGTGCTGAGTACTGAGGATACTGATACAAAGAAATAAGACAGAAATTGCCCTCAAGACGTCTATTATAATGGAAGAAATATCACATAAAAATTTGTTGTTATTAAACGGGACACCAAGGCTGAACAACTTGGAAGTATCTTAGAGGCTTGAACTGAGCAAGAACTCACCTATCAGAGTCAGGGGCTCAAGGGACAGAGTCCAGATTATAAGTGGGAAGAAGGTACAGGTACTGAGTAGACGCAACATGGTGTCCTTTCCAATAGAATATATTTAAACACCAAATTCAAATTGTAAATGGAACAAATGTATCATGAATAATATTCATAGATAATATTAAATATCATTTGCCCAAAATCTAAAACATGAAAAGAGTAGATCATTTTCTCTTTAACTGTCTGTCAACCAATCTAAATGTCTTTTGGAAGATTTCTCAAAGAAATCTTTCAAAATCTAAACCACTTTTTAAAATGTTATACGACAGATCAGTGCCACCCATATTTGCTCCTACAATCCTCTTTAGTCACAAACCTTTACATAGAAAGCTAATCTAAATCATTAATCTAGAAATTATTCAATGGATTTTTTTAATGAAACAACACAATTTAGATCCAAAGTTTAACTTCACATTCATTCATTTCCTAAAATGAGAATCAATTGCTTGATACAAAGTAATGCCAGCTAAATTCTCCAAGTGACTCATACATTTTTTAATATAATAACTGTTCAGAAGAAGACAGAATCTTCTAGAATCACAGAATTTTTAGAGTTGGAAGAGGCCTCAGAAGCTATCTAGTTCAAGTCATTACTCCAAAGGAATCATCTCTATTATGTAATTGATGAGTACCCATTCAGCCTTTGCTTGAAACCCACTAGTGAAGAAAACTATAACCTCCTCAGGCAATTCATGCTAATTTTGGATTATTGCAATTGTTAGGATCCTCATATTCTAGGATTTTAATTTTCCTGATATTGACTTAATAGATCTTTTCAACATCCATGCCTTGCTTCTGATTCTGCCCTCTAAGACCAAATAGCATCATGGTTCTCTCTTCCACATGACAGCCCTCCAAAAATTTGTAGACACCTGTTATCAACAAGGAAGCTAGGTGGTGCAGCAGATAAAGTAGTAGGCCTAAGACAGAAAAACTCTTTTTTTGTGAATTCATCTTTGTGAGCTTCAGACACTGACTAGCTGTATGACCTTGGACAAATCATTTAACTCCATCTGCCTCAGTTTCCCCATTTGTAAAGTGAGTTGGTGAAAAAATGGCAAACTACTTCAGCATATTTGCCAAAAAACCCCAAATGAAGTAAAAAAAAAGTCAGACATGACTGAAATAATTAAAAAACAATCACAAATATTATCTACTTCCCTCTCTACTCACCTCCCAAGTTTTCTCATATCTAACATTCCCGGGTTGTTCAGCCAAACTCTGTATTAGCATTGATTCAAGGTCCTTGCCATCCTGTTTATCTTCTGGATGGTCTCTGGCTTATAGTTTATCACTGTCCTTTTTAAATGACACAAGACTCCAAAAGCAGGCTGAAACTCCCTAATTTCTGGAAACTGCCTCTCAATTCATATTAGCTTTTTGAACCACTTCCTTTTATCTTTTTGACTAGCCCCATTGGTATAGTGCAGACCTCCTTAAACTTTTTCCTCTCATGACCCCTTTTCATCCAAAAAAAATTTTTACATGACCCCAGGTATATAAGTATATGATATAGGTATTTAAATTAAACATTTATTGATAACAAATCATAAACTTATTTTAAAACAATTCTTTGGTATAAATATAAATTTACCATTTATTAAAGATGAAAGCAAATTTGCATGCTAATGAGATAGGTGTATTTGTTTATTTTTATATAAAGAATTAAATCTTGGAGGAATATTTGATATGTTTTGCTATTGCCAAATTTTTCACAACTCTCACATTTAGTTAACATTACCTCCTATGGAGATCTCAGTTTAAGAAACTTTGGTTAAGAGAACTTTCCATGAGAAAACTGCCTGTACTGATATAGAGCTATACTTGTTCTACAAATTATAGTCTCAAAACACTGTCTGGGTCACTGAGAGGTTATATTATTTGGTCACACAGTCGGTATGTGTCAGACAAAAAATTTGAACTTAAATCTTTCTGACTCCTGCATCATTTCTCTATACTACAACTCCCTGCTTCCTATTATTGGCAAATATCAATGACAGATGGAGAAGGCAGTTAAGTGACTTGCTTTTTTTAATCCACTCACAGATGGTTAATAATTTGAGGGATGCTGGTATGAGCGTCCCTTTTGAAGCCATCCTGTGAAGCCTTGGGCCCAGTGGCAAATAATAGTTATGAGATGGGTAATAATTTAATAACAACTCAAACTACACCTTTTTTATGGGTCGAGGAGTTCTCAGGCAAGTAAATAAGCAGACTAATTAGATGTTTCTATAGAAATTGACGGAAACATTAGAAAGGAAAACATCCTGCATGTTGGAACGCCCCCTAATAGAAGGCTATATAATTGTGTGAAAAGGAAGAAGTCTGGCTTTTGACTTGGGGTTGGAACGTGAGGACTATGGAGGTAGGATAAGGAAGGCATCAAAACGAACCTGAAGCTGCCATTGACACTATGGCATCCAATTGTGGTCCCCCCAAATGCTCTTCCTTAATTACTTTCAAAAGCCACTCTAGGCTTCCGATTTCCAGGGCCTTCTCTACCTGTACTAGTTGCCAATCAAGTCTATGTCAAATCAGCCAGCACCAGGCTAAAGTCTGTCTACCTAATGCCTGCCACCCAGTTCCCTATCGCTCTCCTATCTATCTTCTGAACAACTTCAGGGTATTCTCCCGTCGATCCAGCCGTGGTGAGGGCAACTTTGATAGCAATGAGAAAGAAACTTTGCAGATGTTAAATCAGCGCTTGGCTAATTACCTGGAGAAAGTGAGAGATCTGGAGCAGGAGAATGCCAGCCTAGAGTGCAAGATCCGGGAGCTGCATGAAAAACAGACTCCCATCATGTGTCCTGATTACCTCTCTTATTTCAAGATCATAGAAGAGCTTCAGCAAAAGGTAATGATTCTCAAGTCTCTGTTCAATATCGTTGTACGTGAAGGACTTTTGAGATAATGGTATTTGCTAGAACTTCACATTTCTGGAAATAATAAAAATTAGCATTCATGTATGAGGTTCACAAAGAGCTTTTTCAAGTTATTTTAGGGATATATCTAAAAGGAATTCCTTAAGTAGGAATGTTATCTAAAAGTCATGTCCAAACTTTTATATTACCTCATCTTTGCAGAAGGGTCATCCACTATTGAATTAGACTACCCATTACTAAGTAGTAATAATTGACAATTCTATGATTAATTAAGCAATAACAGTAAATAGAATGCTGTGATTCTTTAAGAAATGACAGTAACACCTGAGTTCAAATACAGCCTCAGACACTTACTAGACTGTAATCCCTGCTAAGTCACTTAACCCCTATTTTCCTCAGTATCCTCAGTTATAAAAATGAGAATAACAATATCACCTCCTCCCAGAGTTTTTCAGTATTAAATGCAAAAATCAAATGAGAAATGTATAAAGCATTATGTAGTTCTAGCTATTAAAATTATATAGCTATTAACTTTGAAAATTTTGCTTTTAATTTCTGAATTATAAAAGTATTCTGAAATTATAAACCAAAACATGGAGATTATTGAAACCATTAACTTTTCATTAGAGGTAGCTAGTTTTTGAGTCAGGAAAACTTGGGAAGCCAGTAACATGATTCTGGACAAGTTGCCTAACCTCTCAGTGAGGTTTCTTAGATGATAATTTACTGATAGGATGCCATATGGACAGTTCCTCACTTGGGTTAAACCGCAGATAGAGATTTTATCTTTAAAAATCCTTCATACCAGCTGATAGTGCCAAAGGAAAACATTTTAGGAAGAGTTTCTGGCTTTCAAGTCTCATTCATTTGCACAATCTCTTAAATCCTAGATCTTGTGCACCAAAGCTGAAAATTCCAGGCTGGTCTCCCAAATAGACAACACAAAAGTGACTGCGGATGACTACAGAGCAAAGTAAGCTCATGTGACCCCTTTCTTATGTTGTTTTGTTCAAGGCTAGTCCCAGGTTAAACATTCACTTGAGGACCAACTATATCCCAATGCAGATACTTGCATGGGTTCAGTAAGGACCTTTCTTTTTCTTTTTTTGAAAAATGTTTTGTTAAAATCTTAATATTGAATACAATACAACCAACTAAATTTAATTACTAGCTACAGATATACAAATAAATTAATTCCCAAGCTTAAAGAATTATCACATTTTTTAGTCATTCCCCTGGACTCTTCATTAAAGTTCAAAGGGAATCTTTCTTTTCAACATAGTTAGGAAATGATTAGTCCTTCTTTCAGGGAAATTATAGTTTGATGTCATACTTGAAAATGTGCTTGAGTGTCTCTACTCCTGGTCCAGGGACAATTAAGAATGAATGTTAAAAAGTAAGGTTGAAAGACTAGAGTTCACAACTAAAATACTTCACAATAGGAAGTTAGTAAACAAGAGATCCATAGACAAACTTTAAGATGATTTCTGCTGCTTGGATTTGTTACCTTCTGTTATTGAATTAGTCTTTCCTTACTCTTCTCTTACTCTTTCTTGGGTTTAAAGGTATGAAATTGAAGTGTCCCAGAGGCAACTGGTAGAAACTGACATCAATAGCCTCCATCAAATTCTGAATAAGCTGACCCTGTGCAAGGCTGACTTGGAGGGGCAAGTTGAGTCTCTGAAGGAAGAACTCCTTAACCTTAAACACAACCATGAAAAGGTTAGCAAAATGTCAATAAAGTCACCAGTGCCCCAAATCTCAGAAATTGTCCACTCTGTTGATCTATCCCTCAGAGAGTAGCCTTCCCTAACAAATGTTTTTTCTCATTTCTACATTCTTAAAGAATAATTATTTTGACTACTTTGATATACTCAATCTGTTCCCATTTCAGCAGTATAATTATCACTTAATACATTCTTTAAAGCTGTATAAAGGATCCTAAGTTGGGAAATGGGCAATTCCTTTGACTTCTACCATGATAAGGGGAAAGTGACAATTTCCTAGTCTAACATAAAGACAGAGAGAGTTTCCTTATATGGGTTTATGCAATCCTGGCTTTTAATTAGCAAGCTGAGAAAAGATATTTCTTTTTACTCTAGTTCTCTATACTGTTTTATCCATTGGTTGTCCTCAGAAACATTTTAAAATCCTTAAAATTCAACTTAGGGGCAAAGAGGTGAAGGGTGAGTAAGGGGAGAGGGTCTTAGCCCTAATCCACTATATAGTATGTTTCTATTTTAATTATTCTTGCTAAGTAGTTACTCTATGTTTTCCATGTAATTCAGTGGCCTAGTGCAAAACCCTCATCACCTTACTTTAGTTTCAGTTTTTCTTACCAATCCTTTATTCAGAATTACAGTTAAAAATTTGGAAAACTCCAAATGTTGATATTAAATGGAAGCTGGAAAGAAACTGACCACTTCCAGGTTATTGATTGTGTTGTGAAATGTAGTAATAACCGATTCATTGAACAACTCTTCTTTTTCTGTTCTCCTTTTTCTAGGAAGTGAATTCATTACAATGTCAACTTGGTGACAGAATTAACATAGAAATGAATGCTGCCCCCTCCATTGACCTGAATGAGGCACTACAAAAAATGAGATGCAAATATGAGTCTTTGCTTGAGACGAACCGCAGAGATGTTGAAGAATGGTTCAATATTCAGGTGGGCACCTCAAAATAAACAAGTATACTTCCATATCACATATGTACTTGCATATATACCCACATGCATTTGCTCTTAGAAAAGCCCTCATCACCTTTTAATGTCATTTTTAATGTTAAAATATATTATCTGTTCCCCAGTTGCAGGAACTGAGCCAGCAGGTGATATCCAGTTCAGAACAGCAGCAATGTTTCCAGAAGGAGATCTGTGATCTGAGACGTACCATCAGTGCTCTGGAGATCGAGCTGCAGGCCCAGCACAGCCTGGTGTGTAGCCCATAGAAGTTGGCAAAGACTATTATGCATTGACTTCTGTAGATATGGGATGATTCAGTGTAGGAGGTGAGTTCAATTAATTTAGGAGCTTCCTTTGCCATCTAGTTCTTGGCATTCTCTGAAGCCAAAATGGCAAAAGATCAAAAGCTTTAGCATTAGGGCTGGCCCTTCATTTAGGTAGAGTCTGTGGTCATCTGGAAGCTATGATTTCATAGTACTGTAAATTTAGAGTTTGAAGGAACCTAAAAACTCATCTTCTTTCTTTGGCAAATGAAAAGTTGACATTGATTAAGTGACTGGACCATGATCTCATTGCATTCAAACTCATGCCTTGTAACTCCAAATTCAGTATTATTTCTAATACATTTTCGAGAGAATCTAGCTTTCCTTTCCAAACTCATTTCCTTCCCAAATGTCTAACCAAATAAGGCCTGGGATTCTACCAAATGAGTTCATTTTTATTAAGCATCTTGCAAAACTTAAAGCCTATATAAATGCTAGCTATTATTAGTCTTATTGTTGTCATTAGCAATCCTTTAGTGTTTTCTTTTCTTTCCATATCATCTTTTAAAATACAAATATTCCAGGTTAGTAAGTCCCAATATTTTAAATCAAATGTATTGCAGTGTGGTAGCACTGCCTACCGAGGGAAGGGAGAAGTAAAGAGACCCTGAAAGAAGAAGCAGTGGAAAGAGTTTTAGACCTAGAATGAAAACAAACAGGTTCAAATTTGTGTAATTTTTGACAAGCGTTTTGAGCTCCCTAGACCTCAATTTCCTTTTATGTCAAATAAAAGGGTTAAACTATATGACTTTGATGGGACATTTTAGTTCCAAATTTATGATTCTACAGAAAGAGGATATACAAAGTGAAGAGAGGGAAGTCAAAGGAAGATAAATTTTCCCAATTCACAATGGTGTCTCAGATTTGAGCCTATTTGGTGAATAATGAAAGGCTGCTAGGAAACTCTGTGGCTAGAGTCTCAGGCTTGGAGTGAGGATGACCTGAGTTTAAATCTAGTGTCAGACACTTATTAGCTGTGTGATCCTGAATAAGTCATTTGACCTTGTCAGTCTGTTTCCTCATCTGTCAAATGAGCTGAGAAGGAAATGATAAGTGACTCCAGTATCTTTTTCAAGAAAACCCTAAAAGGTATCACAATCAGTTGGACATAACTGAAAATTACTAAATAAAAAACAAATGGAGGATAAAAAAATTTTAAAGATCAAAGAAGAATTGATAAATTTTACTACTTGAGATAAGATTTAAATCAACAGATATCATGAGTGAGGTAAATATATCAACCTCAGACTAACCTCTGTTAAATAATCTATTCATACCTTAAGATTTAAACTTTTTACATCACATTGCAGAAAACTTTAATCTCTCTCAGCCTTAGTTTACCCATGTGTAAAATGAGAATAGAGAAGATGTCCTGTAAGGTTTATTCCAGCTCTAATTCTATGATTTTAAAGTGTAAGAAGTATTTCTACAAATCATCACTTCAAATATAGTTTTAGCCTGAATTCCATATAACATCATTAAGTGGCAAAAAGAAGAACTCTAAAGAGCAACTCTTCATAATCAGCTGTTAACTTCATTTCTCTTTTTGTCTTAAGAGAGCTTCTCAAGAATGCATCCTGACAGAAACAGAGGGCCGCTATTCCATTCAGCTAGCCCAGTTCCAGTGTTTGATTGAGAATGTGGAATCCCAGCTGGCTGAAATCCGATGTACACTGGACAGGCAGAATCAAGAATACCAGGTCCTGCTGGATGTGAAGTCCAAGTTGGAGTGTGAGATTGCCACATATCGCCGTCTTTTGGAAAATACTGAATGCAGGTTTGTGAAACTAGAGTAACTTTTTCAACCAATGGGCTGTTGAGTGGGTGCTCTGAGCTGACTATCTTTGGTGGCTTTTCTAGTCCTGAAGAAAAATTTGAACAAAGTAAACTATAAGATTTTAAGGAGTTACTCTGATAACCAATGGCCGATATTCATAAGAGGACATAATGAACATAATGTCTGGAGTCAGGGAGAAAATTAATGCTATGGAATAAAGAGGGGCAGGAGGGATTGTTTCTTTTTCTTTTTTTCTCTATGAGGAACTGAATGAGCCATATGAAAAATGAACCATCATGCTTTATAACCATTCACACAGTCTAATAACACATAAATTGACTGTCAAACCCTATAAGAAGAACCCTCCAAAATACAGCAGAAACTGTTGTTATCGAGTCAGTCAGTCGTGTCCAATTCTCTGTGAAATCATTTGAGGTTTTCCTTGGCAAAGATACTAGAGTAGTTTGCTATTTCCTTCTCTGGATCATTTTACAGATGAGAAAACTGAGGCAAATAGAGTTAAGTGACTTGCCCAGGATCTCACAGCTAATAAGTGTCTGAGACCAGATTTGAATTCAGAAAGATTTCCTGATTTCCAGCCCATGGCTCTCTCTCTTGTGCCACCTCCCTGCTCCAAGAAATTCTCTAAAACTATTGATAAGTTGTCCATCTAAATTTATAATAAAAATAACAATAAATTTGTAAAGGAAGTTTCCATATTGGGAGTTCTCTATATACAAGCTTCTTAAGCTATTGGTTGCAACAGTATGTGGGGTCTCGGAACTGAATGTGAGAGTCACAAAATTATGATTTATTATCAGAAAAAAATTTGATTTGTATACCTATTTTGTATTTATTTTGTACACATATATATACATTGCACATAAATATAAATATTACATATATTTTGTATAGCTATGTACTCAGGGTCATATAAAAATTTCTCAGATAAAAAGGGGTCACAGGTGGAAAAAAGAAGCCCTGTTCTATACCAATGACAACCTCAGTAAAGAAAGCACTGCACTTGGAGTCAAGAAGACCTGAGTTAAAACTGAGCCTCAGACATTTATTAGATATGTTATCCTAGAAAGTCACTTAACCTTTATCTGTCTCAGTTTCCTCATCATGTAAAATGGGGGGTATAAATAAGGACTATCTCCCAGGACTGTTGTAAGGATGAGATTAGATGGTATTTGTAAGGAGCTTTGCAAACTTTAAAGTATCATATAAATCTTATTATTATTGTTGTTGTTGCTATATTCTTTAAATATATGCCAAAGGTATATTTTCTTGATATATTCTTTAATATAGATTAGTTCTTTGAATATTATTATTCCATCTATGCCCACCTGCTAAAATTTAGGATATTACTAGGTTCTACATCAAGGTGATAAATCCATGTGTTAGGGACCTTACTGGATGTCTAATCAAACCTATGGATCTTTTATTAGAATAATGTTTTATATTAGTCTTGTAAAATCTACAATTAAAGAAAAAGCTAAGTATTTCAGTTTGGGGTTAGTGAAAATAAAAATGCATTTTTTTCCTTTCAAAGTTCACAGATATCTTGAAATCTATGAGTTCTTTGAGGGAGGAAGGTTAGAGAGACTTTGGAGTTCAAAGGTAAAGAATCTCTCATCATTGTTATTGTTCCTCTCTCATTCTCAAAGAGGACCAGTGACATCAGAAGGGTCCACATCACTTGGCTTAGTGAACTGGATTTAAGTGAAACTGAGCTGTGCAAAGTTACCAGCCTCATTTTCTCCTCCAGAATCACTAGAATCTATGGCAAGACACAGTCAGGATGACTAACGATGGCCCTGAATGTAGTGGGAGACCCTGGACCTTTTAAGGTTTTTCCCAGACCCCACATAAAAGATAATGGTGAAATATTTATATAGTTTAGTGTTGGTAGGATGGCTCTCAACTAACTAGAATCTTTTAGTAACTTGAAGACCCCATTTTTCATCTATGTCAAATAATAGGAATTGACCAGAATTCAATTAATTTCATTTTAATTCCAGAAATACTTATTAATTGTCTACTAGAAGCATATAAAACATTATGGTAGGCCCTGGAAATACAACAATGAAATAAGAAACATTTCCTGTCCATGAGAAATTTACAATCTGATAGAGCCAAGCTCATCAGATAATGCTTCCTAAAACTCTAAAAACTATTTTTCAAAAACTTCAATCTGTTTATCTGAACCTTTATTTTAATTGTTTTCTCCAGGTAAGTTGAGAACAAAAGATCAACTTGTGGAGAGGATTATTTTGCCCAAATTATGTTAAACAATCTGTTGTTATCATCATTCTCCTCCCTTTATTAGTTTTTTTTTTTTTTAATGTCACAAATACTTTCCCAGTAAAACCTACCTTAAATTGTATGTTGTTTCCTAGGCTTCCCTGCAATCCATGTGCCATGGAATGTAAACCTTCACCTTGTATGCCCTGCAAATCCCAGACCATGGAATGTATGACCCCAGTTGATGTATCATGCAAGCCATACAACCCTTGTGCATCTTCAGTTTGCAATGCAAGAGTTAAGCCCTGTAATTTCTACTCAACCCTCCCTGGGATCCTGGCCAGGATCTATACCCTCACCCAGGAGTTCCAAGATGGGAAGGTCATTTCTTCTCGAGAGTATGTACAACCTTGTTTCATC
Organism: Myrmecobius fasciatus; assembly: GCA_023553655.1. Lineage (NCBI taxonomy): Eukaryota > Metazoa > Chordata > Mammalia > Dasyuromorphia > Myrmecobiidae > Myrmecobius > Myrmecobius fasciatus. Next base: position 37,528 of record JAJPUD010007465.1, on the reverse strand, counting down.
CCTCGCTTCCGAGCCCAGTTTGCCAATGGAGACAAAGAAGGCATCAGCTGAATGAATGAGATGATACTATATATCCCATTAACAGTATTTCAAAAACATTGCCTTCTCTGTCCCTTTGAAGGTTTTCAGTTTCTAACTCCTGTAGTGCACTTCCGTTATAAACTTCAGATTTTCCTATTCTTCAATATAAACCCACAGTATCCTAGAGTTAGCTAAAATCATAGATCAGAGTTTAGAGATTATTTAATCCAACATTCTTATTTTTCAGACAAAGAGACTGAGGTCCAGAAAGCTTGTTATCTGCCCAAAGTCAATAAATTTAATTTGATACAATTCAATGAGCAAATGCTCATTAAGCATTTTTATTAAGCATCTACTGTATGCTAAACACTGTACTAGATGTGAAAGTACAAAGATAAAAATAAAACAATAATAATGATGATAATATCTAGCATTTATAAAACGCTTTAAGACTTGCAAGGTTCTTTACTTATTCATTCATTGAATACTCACAATTCTATGATGTTAGCATGGCATGCCTGGAACAGAGTAGATGTTTAGTGTTTATTGAATAACTGATGTTGATACTATTATTAAAGCCCATTTTACAGAGAAGGAAACTGATAAACACAGAGGGTAAGTGACATGCTCAAGATCACACAGATATTAAATGTCTAAAGCAGGATTTGAACTGACTACAAGTACACTTCCACTGTGTTGTCTAGCTGCCCTAAAGTCTTTGCTTTGAAGAAACCTGTTGTAGCTTAAAAGAATATTGAATTTAGAGTCAGAGGATGTGGTTGTACATCTAATTCAGCTAATTGCTACTGTATGATCTTGAACAAGTCATTTCCTGTCTCTGGGCTATAAAACACATCTACAATGGCAATAAACACAAACTATGTGCAAAGTCAATTGAGGGAAAGGGGGTGGAGTGGAGAAGAAAGATATTGCATCTGTAATAAGTATCAAAGATCAGAAACAAAGACACCTCATCCATTGTATTCCAAATCTGCCAAATGATCTGAAGCATCTTTATTGTTGTCTCAATAAATCACATTTTTCTGGCCAAGCATTTTGTATACACATGAGCCCTAATAGTTAGTTATAAATGCCCAGAATGATAGACCAAGCTACTTGACTTCACAGATATCAAGCAACCCACCCCCCTAGGTCTTGTTTATTTACCTCCACACCGAAGCTAGTCAGACAAGTTCTTTCACAAGAATTGTTTTTGGCTATGACACAAGAAGATGAAAATATAAAATTAGATATTCCAAACTCATCCTCCCAAGTTGCTCTTTAAATAGAGATGGGGTGTGTGATTTTATTTTTATTGGGAACTCCTGAATGAGTGCTGATCATTTTCTTCTAGTTTTAAAGAATTACTTAAAACACTGAGAGGTTAAATGTCTTGTCTAGATCCCAAAGTCCAGTAAAATAACAAGAGTATTCTGAAGAGAGATTAAAAATATCTACTCTGATACCCACTAATTAGCACTAACCCGTTAACAAGGATCTGGGACCACTATGTGCTATAGACATGTTACTTAAAAACTTTCCAACTATGTTACAATAATAACTAGCATTTATATAATGTTTTAAGGTTTGCAAAGCAGATTACATTCGTCATCCATTTTTTTCAATCCTCACAACAACCATAGGAGATTGGTGCTATTATGATCCACATTTTACAAAAAAAAAAAAAGAAAAAAAAAAAAAGGAATCTAAATAACACAGTTAAAATGACTTGCTCCAAATCATACAACTAGTAAGTGTTTGGTCAGGATTTGTATTCCACTTTTCTAGGTTCCAGATTCAGCAATCTGTCCAAGATTCCACCCCATGACCTAGGCTTCAGTTTTCTTAAGTGGAGGGAGTTTCCTTATTGAAAAAAACACAGATGCTCGAGGTAATGTTAATGACATTTCAAAGAGGATTCAACCAGATGGGTTCTCTTGTAGGGATTATTTCACATCTTCTGTGTCTTCTGTAAATAAAACCTGTGTTTTCTAAGCATACCTCCCTAGTAGTCCATGCATTCCAATGATGACATTTCCTGGACTTGCTGGTTCCTGATAACAACAGACTTTGCTTCTTTGCTACTTCCTCATATCCAATTCTCTCCTTAGTGATTCATGAGAAACTTTTTCTCCACTAATTTACCTATTTAGTCATACACCTGAAATCACATAAAAGACTATGACAATGTGTCCAGACATCTTGCAAAACAATCTTTATTCAATAAAGCAGTTTTTGAAAGTGTTGAGTTTGTGTGCCAGAAATTGATTTTTAAAATTTATATTTCCTTCCCCCCAATTAAGTATTAAATCAATTTTTAACTTTTTAAAAAGGTTTTGAGTTTCAAATTCTATTCCTCCTTCTGTCTCTCCCTTTCCCTTTCTCTGAGATAGTAAGCAATCAGATAAAAACATTTCCATATAGTTATTTGGTACAAGAAGACTCAAAATAAAGGAATGAAAGAAAGAAAGCAAAAAATAACAAGCTTCAGTCTGTATTCAGACAATATCAATTCTTTCTCTGGTGGCAGATATGTTTTATCGTAAGTTCTTCAGAGTTGTCTTAGATCATTGCATTACTGAGAATAGCTAGGTCATTCACAGTTCTTCATCATACAATATTGTGTTACTGTGTACAATTGTTCTCCTGGTTCAGAAATTGATTATTGGCTTCCACATTCAGGATGACAGTCTGACGCCTGCATCAAGTCATGATTCCGCTCTGGGCTTGAAATGATTCATTCATCTACAAATTTATAGCAAAGAAAAAATAACTGAGGCACAACACTCCTTATGTATATTCTTTCCATGGAGTCTCACAGAAGTCCATGAGATACATACTATGGGTAACATTATTATTCCCATTTTAAAGATGAAGAAACTAAGGCCCAGAGACTCCCCACCATTTTAAATATGGCATCTCATTTGAACTTTACAGAGATCTGAGGAGGTAGATAATATTATTATCTTCATTATACAGAAGACAGAACTAAAGCACAGAGAGATTAAGTGATTTGGCCAGATAAGTGTGTCAGTGGAAGAATTTGAACCCAGGTCTCTCCAAACCCAATGATCTATCTGTTATACCATGCCACCATGAGAAGCCATTTATACCAGACAAAGAGAGCACAGAACTCTTAAATGAGACATTCTCCAAATGCTATTCAAGTCATTTCAGTTATGTCCAACTTTCCCTGACCCTTTCTGGACTTTTCTTGACAAAGATACTGGAGGGGTTTGCCATTTCCTTCTTCAGATCATTTTACAGATGGAGAAACTAAGGCAAACAAGGTAAAGTTATTTGCCCAGCGTCATCCAGCTAGGAAATGTCTAATTTGAAGGCAAGAAGATGGCTCTTCCTGACTCCAGGACCAGGGCTCTGTCCACTGTGCTCCCTAGCTGCCATTTTTTCCAAGACCCCGTTCCTCATCAATTCCAGTCTTCTTTGAACTTCTTATATATTCTGATTTTCCACCATATCATTTTCACTTCTGCTGTGTCTTGGTTTATTACTGTTTTCTCATCAGCTAGATTAGGGTCTCCCTGAAGGCAGGGAATTTTACAACCTCTGCATCCTTACTGGGAGAATCAACATGGTATAGAGTAGAGGTTCTTAACTTTTTGTTTCCAGAACTCTCTGGAAGTCTCTCGAAGCCTATTGACCTCTTCTCAGAATAACGTTTTTCATTGCATAAAATAAAATACATAAAATTGCAAAGAAACAGTTATCAGATTATCTCTCTAAAAAGTAAGTTTGTTCTTTTAAATATTCCTAAGTTAAAAGGTGATACTGTGTGACCTTAGACCAGTCATTCCCTCTCTGAGCCTGTTTTTCTTCTGTAACATGAGAAACTTGAACTAAAATCCTCCCATCTCAAAGTCTCCTGATCCTGTATCCTTGGCACAATGCCAACCACAGCAGGTGACTGTCACCTAAACTGCTAAGTTGATTGATTAATAAGTAGATTTGAAAACTATGAAATTCAAAACTCTTCAATCTTTCAGATTTAAATTCAACCAAAAGAAAATCAAGGTTGATTGACCTTTGTAAAAGTAAGTTTCAAAGCTGTTTCTGAGTGGCAGGATCTTGGCTGCTTCCAAGAAATTTTGTCATCCTCATTTCCTTTAAACCTACTCACAGAGAAGCATCCCTCAGATCTCCCTCACTACAGGTGTTTTTGTGCATCATGGAGAAAAGTACTGGATCATAATGCAGGAGGACAGATTGAATCATCCATTTATGGCTGGAATGGACATGAGAAATCATTGAGGCAACTCCATTTCAGAAAGAAAACAGAACCACAGAGAAGAAAAATACTTGCCTAAATCAATCAGGTAACAAGTGGATGGAACACTGGGTCTGAAGTCAGGAGGCCCTGCTTTCAATCTGACTTCAGTCAGCTGTGTGACTAGGCAAGTTACTTAACCTCTGTGTGCCTCAGTTTCCTCAACTGTAAAATGAGAATAATAATACCCACCTCACAAGGAGGTTGTAAGAGATAATATTAGCCTTAGCACACTGCTTGGTACATAGTAGGTAGGAGTTTAATAAATATGCATTCCCTTCTCTTTTCTCTTCCCTCCCAATGCCACCCAAGGATCTATTCCACATTTACCACATATATAGAATTTCTCTACTGCATGGACCTTCTTATGAATCTTCAGGGCTGTTCTCTAAATTAAACCTTTGTTACCCTAGGCAACTATGTGATAGAGCCAGGAATCAAGCCTCAATTCCCATCTGTCTTTCCCGTGTTATTTCTATAATGTTCAGGACTGACTTTTAGTACAAACCCTTTTTCTACCACTTAACAAAGAGACATTAGCCTGCTGTGTAATCTTAAATAACAAACCTAACTGCTGTGATCTTATTTTTGTTTTTTCATCAGCAACATGAGGGACCTGGAGAGATTTTCCCCTAGGGCTTCCCAGTTATGATGAAAGCTTAGCAAAGGATAGCCAAAATTGTCCTAAAGCTAGGAAATGCATAATTTTAGAATATTTAAAATTTCTTTTAGGATCATTTTGGAATTTAGAGTCAGATAACACAAGAGAACGTTGACCAAATTCTTTAACTTTTCTGTGTATTTAAGTTCATGATAGTAAAAAAATAAAATTTAATAAAAGTTATTTTTACTGTTTTATATATAGTTGTGGAAGCCAAAATTATATTAGTATTAAGAGCATTCATGGGTTGAGTTCATAAAGTCCCAAACTAAAGGAACTTTGACTGCACATCTGATTCTCTCTACTTTACAACCTGGAATTCTTCACCTTTTGTCATGATCATCTAGGACTACCTGGTGAAGCCTTTGGAATCTTTCTTAAAATAGTGTTTTCAAATGTATCAGATAAGCTCCCCAGGATTCCGAATCAAATTAGTTAAGTTGAAACAAATGTGTAGTTTTTCCATTCCAAGTTCATGAAATCCTTAAATGTCTCCACAAACCCCTTGCAGATCCACAGACCAAAAGAAAGAATGCTCACTATGCACCATACTGCCTGGACTCTAACTTGGATTTCTCTTTAGGTAGCTTTCTTGAAAGCCTTGGGAGTCTATAGGAACATAGAAAGGAGAGTCCTTGGGAACATATTTTTCCTCACTCTTTTATAATTCAGCTTGTCACTGATTATGTGGAAATGGTTCTAAAACCATTCATCCATTTTCTTTACATGTCTAGAATTGGATTGAGTTGTGCTCCTCTATTTTCCTATCCTACCACACTCAAATTCATCTAAACTTCACTCCAGATTCGTTTCCCCAAAGTACCAGTGTCTTAGAGTATGAGTAATCCATGAAGAAGAATCATGTGAAATAAAATTACAGAGTTTAAATTTGGATGCCTGGATTCTGAATTCTCCAAAGTTTTGTGTGTATGTGTGTGTTTGTTTCCTCCTAGATTTAAATGATATAATGATGTAATGAAAAGGCATACCTTCTTCAAAGTTCCTTATGACTCATGTTAAAAAATAAGGGTAATAGGCCATATTATTTATTTTAAAACTCTTTGATCTGAACAGGTTGAAACTGTCACTTGACCGATTATAATTGTCTCTTAGAAGAAAGGGAAATGACAAAAATAACAAATAGTGTCTCATCTTCTTAGAGCCCCATTATCTAAAGCACCTTTCCATAGGTTTTCCTGCCACCCCTTCTGATGAGAAGGGGCTAAGAAGTTTTTATAAGCATATCATTAACATCAGTCACCTTACTTGTTGTCTAACTAGATTAGCAGCCAAGAGAGATTCACAAAATGATTTTTGAAATGAACGTAACACTTTAGAAGGTGGAATTTTAGACCATAGTATAGGATTTTGGAGGTGGAAGGGACTGAGGCTCAGAGATTGCAATTTGTCCAAGATTACAGAGTGAGTTAGCAGTTATTGCCTTTGGTTCCACAGGGTGCAACAAGATAGAAATATCATTATGTCACTTATCCTATATACCCAAGTGCATCCATTTGTCAGAAGAGAATTCTACCATGACTAAAAATCACCACCCTTCTTATTTTTAGTGATTTCTCTTAAGGTAATTAGATGATGACAGTCAATTGCTTTGAGGTCCTTAGAACTAGGCATTAATTGATTAATAAATGCTATTTCTTTTCATATAAGTAGCTTTAATTAGTCTAGCAGTGGATTCAATTGTAATGGTAAGAAATGGCTTCATTAATCTGTAAGTTTTCTTTTATCTCTGCCCCTTTAATCTATAATTGAAATTTGAATAATCAGAAGTTAAACTCTTTGGAAAAGCATTCACATGGAGGATACAAAAGGAGAAAAGGAGAGAGTGGGTCAAAAGGTAGAGAAATTACTGTCTACTATAAAAACAAAATACAATAGCATTTATATAATGCTGTAAAATTTATGAAGAGTTTTGAAAATATTATCTTATTTGAGATGCAAAAGGACCATAAGAATAAGGGTTATTTTTGTCCCACTTTACAAACAAGGAAACTGAATAAAGTAGCAGGTAAAACTCAGGATCACAAAATTAGCAAGTATTTGAGGGCAAAGTTAAATTCAGATCTTCCTGTCTCTAAGCCTGAGCTCTTTCTACTACCACTTAGCTGCTGGAATTTATGATCAAAGACTAACCTAAATTCCAACATTTGAAGATAGTATCACTAGAAGCAAATTTGAAATATAAGGTTTTTATCCTGAGATTCAACAAAGTCAATCCAAAGAAAAATTATCAAATACTTATTATGTGTAGAGCACCCATGCTAAGATTTACAGAAGATATAAAGTTTAGAGAAGACAATTCATTTTCTCTAGATGTGTAAAAATTATTAAATGTGATACACATGCAAATGAGTAGAATGGAAAATGATATAGTATTAAGAATTTGAGACGTACAGAGAACATAGTCTGTTATGCTGGAGGGGGAAAGGACATTTTGAATGAAAGGAGAAATATGAAGGGTTTCCTGGAAAAGAAAGCATTTGGTTAGACTTAAAAATTCATACTTGAGTCTCTCATATAGCCACTGAACCACCAATACTTCAATCTGGAGCATTTTTGTGGAGATTCTTCATTTGTTAGATTAAAAAAATCTTTTAAAGCACCTACCATGTCTGAGATTCTGCAATCCTAGATGCCATTTAAGGTTATACTTTTATTGCCAAGTAAGTTGGTAATGAAAACATCCTCTATAATCTTCTGTGATACTTTGATAGATGTGTGATCATAATAATATAGCTACTCCACACCCCCCTTGATGTAGATTACCAATCACCTATGCTATCATACCCTACATAAGTCTTATCCATATATGGACTTACCCTTACTACCAAAATCCTTGGCATAATTAGCAAAAATGAAAGCACTTGTTGGATTGTTAGCAAAAGATATACTATAGCCAGCTCCTATCAGCTAGCAGGAGGTACAGATCAAACCTAGATTTATTGTTTTATGAACAACAATGAACAATTATTAGTGTCCATATTGAAGGCAGTGATGGAAAACGTCTTAATAATGCAGATTAAACTTAAAAGGATGTTCTATATACAATACATTTTTATTGAGCTGGTTGCAAAACATTTACAAGCCAATTGTTAGTTTCTACATGTGATGTTGGGAAACAAGGAACTTTCTCTATCCCTCCTCAAATAACCCTGACCGGCCCTCTATTCCCTCCCATTCCCCTCTATACTTATAGAAGAGGAACAGAGAAGTAAAGATTGGTAAGGGAAAGGAGAGAAATAAAGGAAAAAGAAGGAGCAGTGAAGAGAATTTTTAATAAGAAAGTAAAGAAGAAAAGGAAGAATAGAGTTATAAAAGAATATCAATTTTCAGTTGGATAGTATTTTAAGTGAGAGTCAATACAAACCCTTCTCATCTTGCAAATGAGAAAAGTGAGGCCCAAAGAAGTAAGATGAGCTATTTAAGTTCACATAATTAATGAATAACAGAACTGGGATTTGGATCCAAGTCTTCTCCCTAAAACCTCAGTGTTACTTCTTGTTAAGGCAAGGCCAATATCCTTGTCTGATTTCCATATAGTCCAAGTAAGTGGAGTCAAATTAAATAGTGTCAAACTAAGAACAGGAAAGTTTTTACACCCAAATTCCACCTCATCTGAAGTCTTAACTATAGTACAACTGGGGTCTCATAATGACCAGTAATATCTTTGGGTTGATACCTGCAGTGGGACCATGCTAAATCATTAATATATTTCTTAGATCAGCTCCAGGTAATTTGAATAACCCTATTTAGCTTTTCAGGAAGTAATGTGGGGGGTGGAGGAGCAATATGAAAGGTAGTGGTAGAACAGGACTCCCTCCTTCAAGGCTCAAGCCAAAGCAGGAAGTAATGACCCAAGCAGAAGATTTACTCCAGGTTCTAGGGAAAGAGGACACCAAGAACCTTCATGGAAAACTCAAGTGGGAAAACCAATGATCTAAGAAAAAAAAAGAAACTAAGAGAAATGCATATCATAAACAGACATGAAGACACTGCCAATGTTATGAAATGGATATCCAGTCATTAATGGATGGAACTAGACTCCAAGCTTGATTTAAAAAAAAAAAATGAAGAGCCAAGGACAAGGAGAACATTTGGAATATGATTTAGAAGCAGAGATTCTGAAAAAGAAATCCCTGAAGGAATAACCCTATTTTTTTATTTAAATAGTTTAATGACCCCAAATTTCTCTGGACAAAGACTCAACTCTTCCAGTCTTATTATACGGCTATGAGACATGCCTCATAAGTCTTCAAAGATTTGAAAATGAATCTCATCCAAAAAGCAATGGAAGGACAGTTAGTGGGTTTGAAAAGGTACATTGAGTAGAAAGATGACAGATCTAGGATTCAAGAAAACCTGAACTGAGTCCCACCTTTGATACATGGATGATATGTGACCCTGGACAAGTAAACAGGTAAGTTACTTAACTTCTCAGGGCTACAAATAACCATTAATGCTACAAATGTAAAACAGTTGCTGAGCTGCTGAGGAAACTTCCTCATTTGAAAGTACCCCTAACAGATGAAATTATAGGTCCAGATAAAAGGAAGGGAAAAAATTCATTTTATATTTTTTTCTGTTTAATACTTCTAGTTCTTTAAAGAATAATGATAAAATTTTAATTTTTGTTTTACATCACCTAAATATCTCACTATACCCTGCCCCTTTTCTCTCTTAGAGAATTATTTCTTAATGCAAAGAATTTTTAAAATAGGATTGTTTTAACTCTGAGATACTACCTTACATCCATCAGATTGATTAATATGACAAAAGAAAAAGAAAAGTGATAAATATTGGAGGGGATATGAAAAATTTGGAATACTAATGGAGTTGTGTAGTGATCCAACCATTCTGAAAAGCTATATGGAACTAATTACACCCAATAGCATAAACAGCAAAACTCTGTGTACCCTTTGATCCAGCAATACCACTATTAGCACTGGATACCAAAAATATTATTTTACAAAAGAAAAAAGAATCTATTTGTACAAAAATATTTATAGTAGGTCTTCCTGTGGTAATTAAGAATTAGCAATTGAAATGTCTGTCAATTGGGGAATGGCTAGACAAGTGCTTGGAGAAATAATAAGCAGGATGATTTCAGAAAAACCTAGAAAGACTCACATGAAATGATACAAAGTTAAATGATCAGAATAAGAACATACTACATTGTAACAGCAATATCAAATGATGATCAGCTGTGAATGACATAGCTATTCACAGCAATATGATGATACAAAACAAGCTCAAAGAACTTAAGTCAAAAAATACTATCCATCTCCAGAGAAAGAATTAATGTTATGTGAATACAAACTGAAGCATACTGTTTTCTCTTCCTTCCTTTCTTCTATCCTTCCTTTCTTTTGTTCTCCTTTCTTTATTTTTTAGTTTTCTTGTGCAAAATCATTAATATAGAAATGTTTTTACATGATTGCACATGTATAACGAATATCAGATTGGAAAGTCAAAACTTAAAAAATGTAAAACATTGTTTACATGTAATTGAGGAGAAAACGAAATATCTATAAATGTTTAAAAGAAAAAAACCAAACCACATGAAAAAAATAAATTTTGTAAAGAAATGATATTTGGATTTATTTTATTTATTTATTTTTGCTGAGGCAATTGGGGTTAAGTGACTTGCCCAGGGTCACACAGCCAGGGAATGTTAAATGTCTGAGACCAGATTTGAACTCAGGTCCTCCTGACTTCAGGGCTGGTGCACTATCCACTGCACCACTTAGCTGCCTCTTGCTTGGATTTATTTTAAAAGGTTGTGTTAAGGTACAGGAAAACAAAACACATTGAAGAAGTCTGATATTATATGTAATGTTTCACATTAGCCCTGCCAAAGCTTTCTCCGTCTCTTCACTGAGGCCAAACTTGGTCACTGGCATTTCACAACTTTCAGTTTCAATTGTTTTGTTATTGTTATTCTTTCTATTTCCATTGTTGTAGTCTCTGTGTATACTACTTTACTGGTTCTGTTTGCATCACTTCAGTTTACAAACACACCAGATGTTGCATGTCTGGGACCCAAGACACAACAATACCATCTCCAAGAGACCAGGTTTCCTTATGTTCCCAGAACAGAAGCACATTAAACCTTCTAATCAGCTGTTCTCATCAGTGGAGCTCCTCCCATACGCTGATACTTTTCCTGGATTTGTACCCAATGGTTGACATACTCCTGTCTGCTTTTACTCACCCTATCCCAGTCATACTGAAACTCCTAATTAACAAAGAATAAATACCCTTCCCTTGCCCATGCCATCTATTCCCTCATTCCCATACATCTTAATCCTATCCTCTCAGTAATATTTCACTCCAGTTCCTGGTTTACTGGGTCCTCCATCCCAATTTCTGATCTCATACTAAGGAATTTTAACAAAAATGTTTATTTTTCCCTCAAAAATGTAATTCGTGGGGCAGCTAAGTGGCACAGTGGTCAGAGCACCAGCCCTAAAGTCAGGAGGCCCTGAGTTCAAATCTGATCTCAGACACTTCCTAGCTGTGTGACCCTGGGTAAGTAACTTAACCCCAATTGCCTCAGCAAAAAGCAAAAAAAAAAAAAAAAAAAAAGTAATTCTCATTTCCTTTCTCACTCAATTCCCATTATCCACTACTACAATCTACCGACCTTAACTAATCACAAAGATAGGATTAACTAGTCTTGTTGGTGTCTGCATTAATTCCAACTTCCACATTCAAGAACCATGAAATTCCATTAATGATTATAACCCTTTTATTATTTGCTCTCTCCCTAAGCTTTATCTTAAATCTGTTCTTCCTCATTGTGACCTCTAATCTTTTCAGTTTTCAGTACTTTCCCAGGCTATCACCTCTGTACTGTTCCTCCCTTCCTAATTTTGACCCCTTAGAAGGTCAAATTTGACTCTACACTCTTATCTTGGAAGCTTTCTAACCACTAGCCATGAATTATTCCAACCAACAATTTACTTCACTCCAACTAACATGTCACTTCTACACACATGCTACTGAACAAAAATCAAATCTTGAAGCTGAGCTCTAAATTCCAGTTAATATTAGAATACATGCACCCTATACAAATGTATGAATCCTAATATCAGCTGGGCATTTATTGCTACAAGGTAATCTGTTGTCTTCTGCCTAATTGATTCTCTGACCCATTAACTGCAACCATAGTTCCAAACCTCTTCTCTCCTCCAGCCTTCCACAACACATTTCCTCCCAACCCTCTCCAAAGAGCACCTTATATCATATTTTTCCCTTAAATTGAGCCATAGACAGAGCCTTCTCTTCTCCCTTTGTCCTTATCTCACATTCTTATTGCATCATCCCCCAAGTCCTCTTTTAATTCAATTGCTGATGAAGAAATGTCCTCCTCCTTCCATTCCCTCCCATCTTCTCCAGCAGATAGTGCCCATTATTCTCTCCTCTTTCTAAATGCAATCTCCAGATCAACTAGATCTTTCTTCTTATACCTAGAAACATGTCTATTTCCTTCATCTTTTAAAAACAAAAATAATATTCATTAGAATTTACCATCCTTGATAGATTTATTGTTCTATATTTCTCCATTGCTTCTCTGAGAAAGCCATCTATAACACTGTGTCTTTATTTTTTCTAACATTACTTTTTCATTTTTTTCTTTTTTAAACTATGACTGGGAAAGACATCAATTAAAATGATTGTTTCCATATGCAAATTATATCTAAAACAATGAATCTCAATTGTGTATACTTTGGGATTATTAGAAAGCATATTATAAATTTTATATAATAATTCCAATTTTAAGGCAGCTAGGTGGTACAATGAATAGAGCTTTGGTCCTAGAGGCAGGAAGACTCATCTTCCTGAGTTTAAATCCAGGTTCAGACACTAATTAGCTTTGTGATCCTGGACAAGTTACTTAACTCCATTTACTTCAGTTTCTTCATCTGTAAAATGAGTTGGAGAAAGAAATGGCAAACCACTCTAGTATCTCTGTCAAGAAAACCCCAAATAGGGTTACAAAAAAATAAGACACAACTGAAATGACTGTTTAATAATTCCAATACTGTCCTTTTTGTCTCTTTCTAACCTTCCTTCAACTCTCTTCTGTTTATTTTATGTTTTATTAAAGCCATCTTGTCCTTTTTTATTATTATATTACTATTACTTCCTTGTCCCTCCTTAACTGTACCCCCAAACAAAAAATAAATTTATTTGTAAGAAATCCTCCTTTGTGAAAAAGAAGAATAATCAAGCAGAACAAATCCATATTTTGTTTGTGGCTGATAAAAGCCTGCTTCATTATGCATCCCTGAACAACAGTATGGAACTCTCTAATCTCAGGATCACTTTACACTCTAAAAATTATTAAGGACCTCAACCAATCCAAAACTCCAAAATTATCAAGGACCCCTAACTCTAACTCAAAGACATTGGGTGCATGTGGGCTATATCTTTTGATATTTAAAGCATTAGAAATTAAAATATACTTATATTTTATTAATTTATTTTAAAATAATAATAAGCCCATGTTTATTAAAGGGTCTCAGGATACTGAGAGGTCTGCAGATGACACATTGAAAACCAGTGCTCTAGACTATCACTCTGTCAAGAAATGAAAAACTTGATTTATCATCATTCTTCTAGTGTCATGGATGTGTTCATTTCATTAGTCAGAATCCTTAAGTCTTCCAAAAAAATATTCAAGTGAAGCCAGCTGACAAAACTAGTGAATCCAACAGTGCATTTAAAATCCATAGTCTTCCATCCCTCTCCTGAGCAGCCTAGGGTATATGGCTTTATCAGTTCTCTGCTACCTTAATTGCTCATTGCAATTAATTTATCAGTGTTCCATGGCCTTCTGGTGTTGTTTTCATAGTAAGTTAACATAACTTTTGACTCAACAGTGCTACTACAGATACTGGGTCTGTATCCCAAGGAAATTATAAAGGAAGGGAAAAGACCCAACATATGCAAAAATGTTTGTAGCAGCTATTTTGTGATGGCAAAAAATTGGAAAAAATAGTAGATACTCATCAATTGGGGAATGTCTGAATAAATTATGGTATATGAAAATAATGGAATATTATTTTTCCATTAAAAATGATGAAGAAACTGATTTTAGAAAGGCCTGGAAAGGTTTACACAAACTGATGCTGAGCAAAACAAGGAGAACCAGGAATACCTTGTACACAATAAGCAAGACTGTGTAATGATCGATTATGAAAGTATGGTTCTTCTCAGCAGTTCAACAATCTAAAGCAATGTCAAAAACTTTATAATGGAAAACACCATCTGCATCCAGAAAGAGAACTATGGAGATCAATTGTAAATTGACACATGCTGTGTTCACTTTTTTTCCTTTTTTTTTCCTTCTTCATGGTTTTCCCTTTTGTTCCAATTTTCTTTCCCACCATGGTTCATGAAAAAAAAAAGTGTATTTAAAGAGTTAGTATACATGTATCACAGCAAAAAAATAAAACAATTTTTAAAAAAAGACTTTCCCTTTTTCTTATACCAAAAATAGAAAAGTAGAATGGGTAGAGTACACAGAATCATGAATTTTTATTACATACCACTTATTCTTTCTAAAGAATATACTCAGTATAACACAATAGTCCCAAAATTGTCTTGCTTGTTTGTATCATCTTTTGAATGTGCATTTTCCTGCTGTTGCATGTTTTCAAAATGTTTCACCAATATTCTTTTTCTCCTCTTTTTTGGTATCATTACAAATACACATCAATCCTTCCAAAATTCTCAATCTCCTCTTCCCCAAAGTCTCTCCTATAGTAATTAAGTGTGGTCAGGCAGTTTGCATCTACATAATGACCACATATGTTTGAAAATATATGTCTTATTCTGTGCAACTAGATCATCACCTTTCTTCAAAGAAGCGTGATTCATCAGTTTTGTTGGCATCATTGCAAAGTCCTTAATGTTTTCCTTATATTTACTTTATATGGTGATTAGAATGCAAAGATTGTTGTTCCACTATCTTTAATAACAAAAATGATTTGTTATAAAAAAAATTTTGTAATTTTTTTTCATTTTTCATTTATTTATTGAATAATATTTGGATGGCTTTGCTCAGTTGACTCTGCTGAATCTTTAGTGGAAAATTGTATTTCTGGTTCTGTTCAGCTTGTCACTACATTAGTTCATCTGTGTTTTCCCATGTTTTCTTGAATTTGCTTCTTTTGTCACTTTGTTCAGTGAAATAATACTCCAATGCTTTCATATACTATAATTTATTAACCTATTTCCTAGTGCATACCCACCATGTTTCCAGTTCTTTGCTAAACACAAATAATACTGTAAATATTATTTTTGTTTATATGGAACCTTTTACTCCCTTAATTTCTCTGAGGTATGTGATTAATAATAGTGTCACTGGATTTAGTGATTTTGGGGGGGTGAGGAGGTAAAGTTCCAGATTGCTTTCCAGAATAATAGAATTAACTCATAACTTCAAAGAGTACATTAGAGTTCCTTTCTTTTCATAACTCCTCCAACAATTGTCATTTTGTTTTTCTTTTCTCTTTGCCAAACCAGTGAAATTAATAAGGAAACTCAAAGACTTTAATTTGCATTTCTCTTTTTATTAGTGATTTGGAGCATTTTTGTGGGGTTATTGATAGCTTGCATTTCTTCCATGGATATTTCTCATCCCTATCTTTTTTGTTGTTGTTCAACCATTTTCAGTGATGTCTGATTCTTTATGACCCCATTTGAGATTTTCTTGATAAAGATACTGGAGTGATTTATTATTTTCTTCTCCAGTTTATTTTACAGATGAGGAAACTGAGGCAAAGAAAAGTAAGTTGCCCAGGATCACATAACTAATAAATATCTGAGGCCATATTTGAACACAGGAAAATGAGTCTTCCTGACTCCAGGAACTCCTTCCATACACACAAACATATGCACATATGTGCACAAATATATATGCACATATATATATATGCACATACACATATATACACGCAAATATATATCACTTCTATGAATAAATTAGATAGGGTAGCTTTATCAGAGAAATATGCTATAAAGAGTATTTCCCAGTTCACTGTTTCTTTTAATTCTAATTGTATTGATTTTGCAAAAAAAAAAAAAAAAAAGTTTCCATATGTGTAGTCAGAATTGTCCATCTTATCTTTTATAAGCATTTCTGTCCCTTGTTTTGTCAAGAATTTTTGTCCTATCTAGGCCTAAAAAAGGCAAATCCTTTAAATCCTTTCTTTTTCCTCTATTTCTTTTTAGTTTTCAATTTTATCTCTTTATTTTCAGAATTTTAATTTTTAAATGTAGTTGAATTTTGTGACTTTTTGTTTATGTAGTGGGGTTTTTTCCCTAAGAAATATTTTTTCCATAAGGACTATTTTGATTGCATAAATTTCCAATTCCTAATATTTCTTTTTGTTGTCTTATTGTTGTCATTTCCATATCTATTGCTTTTATTTGCTCTTTAGACTACATAATGTTTGAAGTAAAATTAGTATCCATTTAATTTTGAATTCTTTCCTTAAATGCCTTTTATTGATTATAATTTTACTTTATATAATATAATAAACATATAAATGTGATAAATGAATGTATAGAATATAATAAATGTCAATAAAGAATGTGTTTAATATTTGTGCCTTTGCACATTGTTCTATCAGGATTATCAGAATTTTTTATAAAAATTCCATAAATATATATGCTCTTTTCTAGTCACACTTAAACAGAGAGTTATCATAACTGAGATTCCTAAAATTCTATTCTATTTTTTTCCTTCTTTTTGTTAAATTCTCTAAGTCTGAAAAGGAAACTTTGAGGTCCCCTTGGATTTTTTTTAATCTATTTCTCCCTGTTGAACAACACTTTTACTGTATTTCTCCCTGTTAGTAGATTTGCTTTTAAGTAGTTAGATGCCATGCTATTCAGTATACATGTTAAATATTAATATATCACCATCTATATTGCCTTTGAGCATGATATAATTTCTTTCATTATTTACTTTAACTATGTCTATTTTTACTGCTTTTTGCCTATCATGACTGCCTTTTCTGCTTCCCTGAATTCTCCTGTCATAATAAAATCTACTCCAACCTTTCATTCTGACTCTTTGTGAACTTTAAATTTTATTTCCATTTTTTGAAGACACTGTCCTAAGTTCCAGGGATACAAAGGCACAAGACAGTTCCTTGCAAGAGTTCATTTTGTAATGGGGAGGAAACATACCAACAAAAATGTGCCATATGTATAATATGTGTGCATGTGCATCGTACTTTATAGTTCATTTTATAGGATGTCACTAGCCTTAAAGGAGATCAAGATAGATTTATTTCAGAAGATGGAATTTTACTGAGACTTGAAGGAAGCTAGAGAATCCAGGAGATAGAAATGATGAGGGAAAATATTTTTAAATGGGAGAATAGATGGTGGAATTCCTAGTCAAGAAATGGAATATTCTGCATGGAGAATAGCAAGTAAGTCAATGTCTCTGACCCATAATCTATCTGGACATGGTATTTTTTAAATAAACTTTCTAACCCATCCCATTGCCCTTTTTCATTATCCAAATGAATCCATCTTAATCAATTATGATTACTAATTACTTGTCTCCATTTTATCTTTTAAAAAAAAAAACATGCGGTAGCAATCAATATCATTGATTATAGTAATCTAATCCCAGCACTCTACTCTTCTGATTGAGCATAGGACATACTCATTACTTTTCCTCTCCCTTTATGATCTACCCTCAAAAACTGAAGCTCATTTTATTTGTGACTATTCCCTCCCTGACTCTTACTTCCTTCTTATAATTTCTCTTCCCTTTCCCTGTAAGATTTATGAGATGCCCAGTTTTCCCTTCCTCCATGTTATATGGCCCTCTTCTTGGATATTCCAAATATGTGAATCAGTTTTCCCTTCTCTTTCTAATTTCTTCCCTGATATATGTCTTTTTTTTCCCCCTTCTGATCTCTATTTGGGTCACCATTTAGAATGCACACATTTCAGAACACTTGCTCGTACAGTTCTAGATTATACAGAAGAATTTCTTACTTTTTTTCTTAAGAAAAACAATATCCATTATTGCTTTAAAATACAAAAATATTGTTTATATTTAGATACAATGACTTAGTCATTCCTTGATCAATAAGCACATTTTGTTTTGCTTTTTCCAATTTTTATTTTTTCTTCCTCAAAGAGTAGGAACTCATACAAATGTTTTGCTTTATATAGAGAATTTATCTTTCCGTCTGACCTCTTTTTATAAATAAATTGGAGGGAGGGGGGAAAAAGAAGGGAGTATCCCTTAAGCTAAAAAAAAATTAATTCTTATTTCAATATTTTTGTTGCATTTTAAGTCCTGAATTTTCTATTCCCTCTCTCCCAATTCCGCATTAAAAAAGGCAACCATTTGACACAGATGAGTAAATTTGTGTAAAACCATGCTAGGCATGTTTTAATTTATCATTTTTTCCACTAGTGGTAGAAAGCATCATCCTTAATGGATCCTTTAAAACTGGTCTAAATATTTATAGTACTCAGAATCAGATAGTTGTTCACAACTATTCTTCTAACAATATTGCTATTACTATATACAATGTTCTCTTGGTTTTGATTACTTTTCATTATTTCTTTTTTGGTTTTGTTTGACTGCTTCTTGATGTCTCATTGAGTCATTCACTTCTATTTATTCAATTCTAATTTTTAGTGAATTATTTTCTTCAGTTATCTTTTTTATCTCCTTTGGCCAATTGAACTTTTAAATGAGTTGTTTTGTTCATTGGATTTTTTTTTCATTTCACAAATTCTGTTTTTTAAGTCAGTTTCTTTTTCCATTTCATCAAATCTATTTTGTAAGAAGTTATATGCTGCTGACTTCCTTCCCTGTGCTGGATGGGCATGGCTAAAACTTCATTATTCTGAGGTTCAGAGACTCACTATTTGCCCTTTATAGTTGAATTGGATGTTTCACAGCTAATCTGCTGATCCACTGACTTCCGAATCAGGACAGAGTAGCTAATATGGCTGTATTTTGGCTAAGAGCCCTCCAGTAAATTTCCCTGCCACACAGAAGTACTCTGCCCTGGGTCCCTGTCCTGTGCCTGCAATCACCCACCTCACCCTTCCCTTGTCCAATTGAAACAGACTTTTCTGAAGTTTTTCCAAAATATATTCTGCTGAAAATTTGTTACACTCCAAATATTTGTAGTTCTGTCAATCCAAAGCTAATTCAGAGGCTTGATCTGATATTGTTCTGCGGGAAGCCAGGAAGAGCTCAAGCAAAGACCTGTCTACTCTCCACCATCTTAGCTGTGCCCCTCACTTTTCATTATTTCATGCAAGTCTCCCCATGCTTTTGTAAAATCAACCTACTCATATTTTCTTAAAGTGTGGTAGTATTCCTTCACAATTATATACCACAACTTGTTTAGCTATTACCAAACTGTTGGACATTCCTCCAGTTTCCAGTTTTTTGCCACCACAAATAGAACTATTATAAATATTTTAGAACACATAGGTTCTTTTCCTTTCTTTCCTGAACACCTTAGGAAAGAGACCTAATTCTAGTATTGCTGAGTCAAAAGGTATACACAGTTTTGTAATTCTTTGAGTATAATTCCAAATTGCTCTCCAAAATGTTTGAATACATTCGTAATTCCATCAATGTATTCCAGTGTATTAATGTCCCATCTTTTCCACATCCTCTCCAACATTTGTCATTTTCTTCTTTTATCTTTCCAAGAAATCTGAGAGGAGTGAAATGATATTTCAAAGAGGTTTTAATTTGCATTTCTCTAGTCAATAATGATTTAAAGCATTTTTCGAATATAATGTTTATCTAGTAACTGAAACAACTATCTGTTCTTATCCCTTTGACTATTTGTCAATTGGGGAATGATTCATGTTCTTATAAATCTGACAAATTTCTTTATATATTTGTGGCATGAGACCTTTATCCTAGAAACTGTCTATAAATTTTCCCCTATTTTCTGTTTTCCTTCTAATCTTGCCTACATTTAGTTTATTTCTACAAACCCTTTTTAATTTAATATAATCAAAATTATCCATTTTGCATTTTAAATGCTCTGTTATTTATTTATAAATTTGTCTTGTACTGCTAACCCTTCCTGCTTTACATTTTTTACATAATTTCTTTGATATTCGTGACTTTTTGTTATTCCAAGTGATTTTTATCATTATTTTTCCAAGCTCAATAAAATAGGTTTTTGGTAGATTATTTGGAATGGCACTGAATAAATAGATTAGTTCATGTAGAATTATCAGTTTTGTTTTATATATATGCATATTTATATATAATGTGGTGTATATTATTATATTGAATTTGCCCATCCATGACCAATTAATATTTCTTCAATTATTTAAATGACTTTATTTGTAGAAAAATGATCTATAATTATGTTAATATAGTTCCTGGATTTCTCTAGTTGGGTATACTACCAGGTATTTTATATAATCTATAATTAACTTTAAATAGGATATCTCTTACTATCTCTTCTTGTAGGATTTTGTTGGTGATATAAATGATGATGATCTACCTAGGTTTGTTTTGTGACCTGCTACTTTGCTAAAATTATCCATTGTTTCAACTATTTATATTTAAATTGTTTTGTTCTATTTCTTTTTTCTGGTTGCTTTAGTATTTTCTTCTTGACCTGGGAGCTAGAAAAAATCTTTAATAATAAAATTTCTGACACTAGGTAAATGAGGAAGATTGTTTTTTAAAATTATGGAAAGTTTTCCCACACTCCTCATGAGACATAGTCTACTTCAACATGAAAAAATCCCATGCTAGAGATCAGTCCAACAGGGGGAAAAAATCTCCACAAGTTGACATAACAAGATAAGTCTACAAAAAGGCACTGCTGAAAATATCTGAATTGTTTCCTTATGTAGTAAGAGAGAGACAAAGCTAATGAATACTAAATATCACAGATTTAAAAATGTATTGTATTACAGCTTATATCAATGGGCATTATTGAATAATTAATTTAAAAGACCTTTTTATAAAGGATTTGATTCCTAAACCTATTAATTAGGATGAGCTCATAAATACATGAATAGTTCTTTCCTTGGTCACATTTCTTACACAGTCATAAAAAGTAATGACTGTTGGACAAGCCTGGTGTCACGTTAAATCAAGTTTTCAAAGCTTCCCTGGTACCAGTTTTCCTTGGCACTGCATTCAAAAGAGGGTTATCTGGATGAAACCTCTTTTGCCTTCTGAGAGTCTCAGTGTCAGCACAAGTAGAAATCTGGCAAGAAGACAAAGGTTGTACCATGTGGACCAGGTGCTGGCATAAGAATGTATTTTCAGGTTAAAAGGATTAGTTGATCCATTCTTCCAGTGACTTATACCTAAGATCTTATGGCATCAAAAGTCAGTTCTTTCACTATTTGCAATGATGTCATACCCATGCATGCTGAAAAGACCTCAGCAGTCTCTTTTCATTCATTTATTTATCCAACATATTTATTAATGACTTACTCTTTTTGGCATTGTGCCAGGACTTACAGATACAAAAATAGAATCCTAACCTCAAAATATTTGACTTATTTTAGGGGATAAAACATGAACATACTTCTAAAGATTTTATCCAGTTCTGATCTTTTCATCAGGAATACTTAAAACTTAACCTCTCTCTAAGACTGTTTCTTCACTTATAAAATGGAAGGCAATGATAACATTTATCTTACAATGTGGTCCTGAGGATCAAATAGGACAACATATGTAGTGCATTTTACAAAACTTAAAGCACTGTATAAATGCTACCTATTGTTACTATAAGAAAATACAAAGTGTAAACTCAGTAACTACAATATAATTTCCCAGGGAAGAAAGTACTAACAAATGAAACCTCTGTTTTGTATGATATTACTCCATTTATTGCAGTTCATCTTTTAATTCACAATTGGAAGTGGGAAGAAAAAGAGAATAGATTGCCCTTCTGTGATCTTCTTCTCAGTCACCATCCCCTTGCCTATCCACCCATGGGCTGGGTTACTTTTCCAGGATTGTACACTAGAGAACTAGGTTTATCTTTAAATAAACATGAGAGGATGTTGCTTGAAATTACTCCTCTTTGGCTTATAAGTTAGGCTTTCAGGGTAATGACAGTAGCTTCTTTTTTTCCAACAAAAACATTTACCTTATAATTTTTTTTTGGGGGGGGCATAGGGAGAAAAAGGAGAAGAGATACAAAAAGAGAAAAAAGATTCCAAATGGAATTTATATGGTTTAAAACAAGGTCCAGTCCATGGGATAATATTTGTAGAGAAAGAAGGGACATATAAAGAGCAAATACAGGTGGCAACTAACCTAGGTAAACCGTTCTTGCAAGAATTTAAAATAAAATTTTTCCAGCAAAAAAGAAAGACCAACAAACTGTGCATACCCTTTGACCCAGCAGTGCTTGTACTGGGCCTATATCCCAAAGAGATCTTAGAGGAGGGAAAGGGACCCACATGTGCAAGAATGTTTGTGGCAGCCCTTTTTGTAGTGGCTAGAAACTGGAAACTGAAGGGATGCCCATCAATTGGAGAGTGGCTGAATAAATTATGGTATATGAATGTTATGGAATATTATTGTTCTGTAAGAAACAACCAGCAGGACGATTTCAGAGAGGCCTGGAGAGACTTGCACGAACTGATGCTGAGTGAAATGAGCAGAACCAGGAGATCATCATACGCAGCAACAACAGTATTAACATGATGATCAATTCTGATGGACATAGCTCTCTGCAACAAAGAATTGTCTCAAACCAGTTCCAATTGTTCACTGAAGAAAACCATATACACCCAGAGAGAGGGAAATGAAATATGGACCAC
>JAJPUD010007465.1:0-14620 GCA_023553655.1 Myrmecobius fasciatus | reverse complement strand
TGCAACAAAGAATTGTCTCAAACCAGTTCCAATTGTTCACTGAAGAAAACCATATACACCCAGAGAGAGGGATATGAAATATGGACCACAACGTAACATTTTCATGATCTATTTGCTTGCATTGTGTTGCCTTTCTCTGATTTTCTTTTTTTTCTTGTAGATAGGATTTTTCTTGCATAACTTGTCAAATATTTCAACATTATTAACATGTAGTGGACTTCATGCATCTAGGGGAGGGGAGGGGACTGGGGGAAAAATTTGTAATGGAAAGCTTTGTAAAGATCAATGCTGGGGAACTACCCATACATATGTTATACAAATAAAAAGCTTTAATAAAAAAATAAAAATAAAAAGAAAGAAAGAAAGAAAAAGAAAGAAAGAAAGAAAGAAAGAAAGAAAGAAAGAAAGAAAGAAATAGAAGGAAGAAAGAAAGAGAGAACTTCATATAAAAAAAAAAAAGAAAGAAAGACCAAATAACCCAGTTTCTCATTTTATCAAGGAAAAAAATTCAGGCCCAGAGAAATTAATTTACTTGCTTGAGGTCATTTAGGTATTAATTAGCAGAACCAAGATTTAAATCCAATGACTTCAAATCTAATGCTCTTTCTTCCACACCAAGCCATATCTAAATCATGTGTATACACATGCATTTACATTTTATAAAATGAACTTTAAAAATTTCACTGTGTGAATCTTTAATGAAATCTTTCTCACCCTGACATGTTAAGAAAATCAGAACTTTTGGTGGGGCCCAGTTGTGAATAGAGAGAAGGGCTCCTCTGAACCATTAAGAAATTCTTCTTTTTTAATTAGGAGGAACTGAATGCTATACATCTGCCAAGTTATTTGGAAGTTGTGCAGGAAATATGAGCGGCAACATTGATAGTAAACTAAGGCTGCTAAAATTGGCCTTCTTAGAAAGAATTTCTGGCTTATTGATAACTTTAAAGAAGAAAAACAAAATGAGCAGGCACATAGTGAACAATGTCAGCAAGAGAGGAGGTCAGCAATGATGCTCAGTATCCTGTAACCAAATGAGAATATAACCCAAAGCTGCAAGCTCCCAGGGCAGTGCTCTTTCACCAACACAGTGCAATGGTGTGCCATGTTATAGAAACATTTCTGAAATCATGCAATGCTTACTATTTACCAAGGCACTAGCTGGCATGTAATGGTGAAAAGAACATTAGTTCTGGAATCAGAATTAGGTTCAAAACCCAGATGCCATGTTTATTACCTATGGTTTTGAGCAAGTCAACTTATTCTTTTTAGATCTCATTTCTTCATCTGAAAAATGAGAGTTTATGGATAAAATGGTCATTTCTAATTTGAGATCTGTAATTCTATGGAGTTCATGTCCATTTTTCTAGCTCTTTTTGAGTTATATTAAGTTTGAGATTTTGCTTGATTAAACACCAAAAATGGTTCTAAAAAGCAATATGAAATTATACTAAGAAAATGACTAAAATTATTGTGACTTAAAATGTTCATACTCTTTGCCTCAGAGATTGTATTATTAGACATATATCAGGAGGTCAAAGATAAAAGACTCCATACATATCAAAATATTTATGGTATCACTCTTTGTAGTAACAAAGAATTGGAAATAAATTTTGTAACCAGTAATGGTGGAATACAGAACTGTTATGAAATACAAATAAGGTCATGGATTTAACATACTTTGTAAACCGTAAAGCACCATATTAATGTCAGTAATTAACAGGAGGAGGAGGAGGAGGAGGAGGAGGAGGACGAGAAGTAGGAGTAGTAACTTCTAGTCTGGTGATGACTTCATTCTCTAAATCTTCTACTGTGCTCATACAGGGCTCAAGCATTGTTTGTAGAGCTATAAGGCATGTACTAGTAAATGTTTAACCAGGAAAAAATTGTTTGCACATACACTTGAAGGTTTAATGTGTTAACAATATACTTTGTTTATTGTTAATAGTTTCTTTAGTGTAGATAATCAGCAAAACTATGCATCAAGCTCAGATTTGTAGCAACTAATATTTCTGAGATAAATGCTCACACTAAAAACTTAAATTTTTTTTAATTTTTCACTTACTTTTAATTTAAGGAATAAAACAAGCAATTCTATAGCAAAGTATAATAAAAAAGATGATTGCACAGGAAAATGCAAATTTGTTATGTACAATTGCCATTCCTTTTAAATATGTAATAAAGATACCATGTAAATTTCTTTTTATCCCCTTTTTTTTCCTTCACTCCCCCTCAACAATTGGTCCTTCAGCAGGGTCTAGCATTCCCCTGGAAGAACAACTAAGCAAGTTCTACTTCATTAATACAATGAAATATTGCTTTAGTTTAAGAAACAATGGATAAGAAGAATTCAAAGAAGCCTGGGAAAACTTATATGAACTGATGCAACATGGAACATGAAGACATACTGAATTATAATAATATCTGACTTCAATGAATCCACAAGCAACTGGGAGTTACAACACAAACACAAATCAATAAGGTTAGAAATAAGCTCTGGACCTATGATTTCATTGGTATAGGGAAATCCCAGATTGGGAAATTCCCTTTACAGGTCAGTTCAGTATTTTCTATGCAATTTGGAGTCATAAAGAGTTACCTAAAGCACAGAGAGATTGTCTTGTTCAAGATCATACAGCCAGTATGTGATAATCATAATCATAAACTCAAAGCTAGAAGGACCCTTATGGATCACAAAGGATAAATCATTTGCTCAGGTTCATACGGCTAATAAACGTCTAAGGCTAGATTCAAACTCAGGTTTTCCTGACTGCAAATCCATGTACCACTTAAGGGTGAGTCTTCTACTAAAATCTTCCCAATTTCAAGGTCTGCTTTCTATCCATTAGGACCCACTATTTCTCAGACAAATAAATACAAGATTACTGAAATGTAGGGAGTTATTCATATAATCTAAAAATTTTTCAATAAACTGTAGAAATGATACAAATAAAGAATAAAGCCAGAGAAAGAAAATATAGCAACATCAAAATGCAAGATGGTTTATATTTTCTGGATGGTAAATGAAAATATGTGTTCTTTGAGATACCACAAAAGCCCAGGTTACTATTACTATTTAGTCATTTTTCAGTCCTGTCCAATTCTCCATGATCATATTTGGGATTTTCTTGGTAAAGATGATGGACTGGTTTTCCATTTACTTCTCCAGCTCATTTTACAGATGAGGAACTGGGACAGTGTAAAGGGATTTGTTGAGGGTCATACAACTAATAAGTATCTGAGAGTGGATCTGAACTCAGAAAGATGGGTTTTCCTGACACTAAGTCAAATGTTCTCTCCACTTTTCCACCTAGCTTCCTACATTGACTGGAGTTAACAAAGGTAACAATCAACAAAAAGAAGAATTAAGTAAGTGTAGGAAAAACATTCAGAGAGGGATAGGATATTCAGCTGCAAGTGCATTCCTGATTCAATTGAACAAAGCTCCTTTGACAATGTGCTACCTGTGGTGGTCTACTGGTCAAGTTTCAAGTAGCTGCTGGACCTCCTTGTGATTTTTTTGTATTTAGGTGATCAGAAAGGCACGTCAGTAGCTAGGGTCTTAGTCTTCGGAGCCAATCAAGTCTCAAGGATGGTTTTAACAGATTTTTGTCCAACTCACAAATGGTAAGAATTGGTACTGATTGTTGATGGAACTGTGAACTGATCCATCCATTCTGGAGAGCAATTTGGAACTATGCTTAAAAAGTTATCCAACTGTGCATACCTTTGGACCCAGCAGTGTTTCTTTTGGGCCTATATCCCAAAGAGATCTTAAAGGAGGGAAAGGGACCCACATGTGCAAGAATGTTTGTGGCAGCCCTTTTTGTAGTGGCTAGAAACTGGAAACTGAATGGATGCCCATCAATTGGAGAGTGGCTGAAAAAATTATGGTATAGGAATGCTATGGAATATTATTGTTCTGTAAGAAACGACCAGCAGGATGATTTCAGAGAGGCCTGGAGAGACTTTCATGAACTGACGCTGAGCAAAATGAGCAGAACCAGGAGATCATTATACATGGCAACAATACTACATGATGATCAATTCTGATGGATATGGCTCTCTTCAACAATGAAATGTTTCAAACCAGTTCCAATTGTTTAGTGAAGAAAGCCATATACACCCAGAGAGAGGGATATGAAATGTGGACTACAACATAACATTTTCATGCTCTCTATTGATGTTTGCTTGCATTGTGTTTCCTTTCTCAGATTTTTTTTCTTTCTTGTAGATATGATTTTTCTTGCACAACAAGATAAATGTGGAAATATGTATACATATATTCGATTTGTCAAGTATTTTAACATAATTAACATGTAGTTGATTTCCTGCCATCTAGGGGAGGGGTGGGAACTAGGGGGGAAATTTTGTAATGGAAAGCTTTGTAAGGGTCAATGTTGAAGAATTACCCATACATATGTTTTGCAAATAAAAAGCTTTAATAAAGAAAAAAATGAAAAAAAATTGGTACTAATAAATATTTATTCTATCCCAGGAGAACTTCGAGATCTTTAATAAATGTTTGTTGAATTGAATTGAATTAAGCTGAAATGAATTTGACCTGATTTTGAGATCAGTCAGAGGCAGTTAGGTGGCATAGTAGATTCAGCTTCAGACCTGATGTCAGGAAGATGAATCTTCCTTAAATTCAGCCTCAGATGGGGCAGCTAGGTGGCGCAGTGGATAGAGCACCAGCCCTGAAGTCAGGAAGACCTGAGTTCAAATGTGATCTTAGACACTTTAACATTCCCTAGCTGTGTGACCCTGGGCAAGTCACTTAACCCCAATTGCCTCATTAAAAAAAAAAAAAGCAAAAAAAAAAAATTCAGCCTCAGACACTTCCAAGCCATATGACCCTGGACAAGTCATTTAGTTTTACCTCAGTTTCTTCATCCATAAAATGAGTTGGAGAAGGAATAACAAACTGCTCTGATATCTTTGCCAATAAAACCCCAAATGGGAACATGAAGAGTTGAACATGACTGAAAAACAATTGAACAACAACAAAAAGATTATGAATTTATAACAACTACTGATTTGTTGGAGGAGGAGATACCACCACCTGGAAATGAAGCAGAGATCTAGATAGAAGGAATCTTAACCGTGTTTAAAGTTATAGAATGAATTTCACAGACAATAAATACTAAAGAATTTTGGAGAAGAGGGAATAGAAAAGGAGGTAAGAGGAGTCTGGAAAAACTTCATAAGGAAGAACTGAAGCTGGACTTTGAAGGATAAGTGATACTTAGATCATTGTTGTTTGTCCTTCATTCTCAAAGATGATCATGACATCAGCAAAGTGATATGCAAATAAATTGGATTTGAGTAAAGGACTGTGCAAAGTCACCAGCCTCACTTTCTCTTCTGGAACTATCTAATGTCATGGTAATTTTCAAGGTGGATATATCAGTTAAGAAGAGGAGGAAGGTCATTCTTGGCAGGTGACAAAGTATTACCAGAAGTTTAAAGTTAGTAATAAGTGTGTTCTTCTTAGAGAAAAATGAGGGTTGCAGTCTGGCTGAAGAGTTAGTTAGTGTGTTGAGGAATATTTCTTCACACTTCAAGGATCCGTGATTTCACCCATGTAAGCAATTCCTCCACTGAAGCAGATCACAGCCCCTTCAACCCCTATCAGAGATTACCTATTCCTTGAATAATTTTGGAGAAACTAGAGTAAGAAAAGAGTGGCTGATGTATGATTCTAGTGAACATGCTAAGGATTAGGAAAAGACAAAGTTGAACAGAAAGGTCAGAACCACATTACAAGAAATTTCAGTGCTAGGCTATACCACCTAGGTAAAGGGAAGCCACAAGAAATTTTAGAGCAGGAGAAAAAATTGTTTGATGAATTCATATGGTAAATATCCATTTGAAGTTGAAGTTTAGATTGCACTATGTTGGTAGACTAATGAACTTTCCATGATTGCCTCAGATCAAAATTCAGATTTCTCACCTTGGTATTTATAGTCTTCCATCATACTGATCTACCTGGCCAGTGATAAATCGAGGTGCCATTCATTCCTCTCCCCTCATATAGCCTTTAATGATAAAACTCCTCCCTCAGTTTTCCAAGAGTTCATAACCAACCTCCTTATAAAATCACTGATTGCTGTATAACTCTATTCTGCCACCACTAAAGGATTAAAAAGGAAGACATCTCTTCTCCAGAGAGTCAGAATTTCCTTGTTCTTTATATCACAACTTCAAAAATACCTTCTTTTGTCTACAGACTAAATCTATTGTTCTGGCAATGAGGGCTTTGCTTATAGGACTCTGACAATGGCTTTCTTCTGATAAAGTATATTCAGTGTCCCTGAGTTAAGTCATCCATCTCTCTTCAATATATGCTATTTTCCTATCTCTTCAATACCTTCCATTTCTTGCTAACCCCTCCCTTCTACCAGTTCTTAAGTTTCTCTAGCAGGGTATTTCTCCATCTTCATGCTAATTTCTTTCTTAATCCAGAGATTTCCTTGAAAAATGCCCTCATCTTTTTCACTCCTACCATAGCTCCTCACAAATTCATCATTTCATCATTAATCCACCTAGTATAGTCTAGAGATCCCTTATCTTACCTTCCTTTTAGGAAGTCACCATTCCCCAGCCTCAACATTTCCGGAAACTCAAATAAACATTAGCATTTTATGCATAGTCAATACTTTGTTCTGGGAAATCTTCTTTACCCTCCCTCCTTTGGAGTAAACATTTACATTTTATCACATCTGCCTTAGCCTTTAACTGATCTCATCATAATCATTTTGGGGAGTGTTTTTCTGCATACCTTTCCTCCTGCTCTCTATCAATTCAAACCTTGTACTTTCTTCAAAGTTTAATATAAGAAGCTTCTTTCACTATCCATAGTCTTTCTCATCTCTGAATTCCTACAGCATTTAACCTGAAACACACTTCATTATGTATTGTCTTATGCTCCAGGATTTCAAAGTAAACAGAGGGATCTCAGGGGTCATCCAATCCAATTGTTTTCAAAATGTGATCTGGGTACTCCTCAGGATCCCTAAGATCCTTTCATGGGTCCAAATTATAGTCAAAACTACATTTCTATTATGGTAAATATCAATAAATATAAGCACAGTGTGCTCTTGAGAATGAGATCCTCAATAATTTTTTAAGAACGTAAAGGGATCTGGGGACTACAAGATCTGAAAACTTCTTCTGTAATGTGAACCATTACTTAAAACAGCATAGCTAGGCACTGTTAAAGACATTCCATGAGAGGGTTCCCACCGTTTTCCTAAGGCTCCATTCCACTTTTGAATAATTGTAATTGTTAAGATTTTTTCCTAGCAATCTTACTATGATTGTTTGCTTCTCTGCAATTTCTACTCCTCATTCTAAACTGTTTTGTGGGAGCAAACAGGACCAGAATAATTCTTTTTTTCTTTTAAATACTTGAAAGCAGAATGCTTTGTACTTCCTTTAAAATATTTTAAATATTAGAGATAACCAAGTGACTGGATAGATAGAGTGCTGGACCTGCAGTTAGGAGAGCTAAATTCATATCCAACCTCAGACATATACTAGCTTTATATCTTCGCAAATCACTTACCCTCTGCTGTCTCGGTACTTTGAAAAGCACTTCATTGTGTATTATTTTAAATTCATAAATCACAGGATTTTCAGAATGAACAGAAACCTGGGTCTGGGTATCCATTTGACGTTCTGGGACAAAGTGAGGAAGGAATTTATGTTTCCTCATTGGTCTAGGAATCATTCAATGTGGCAGAGACAGTCCTAAAATGAAATTAGCATGAGAGCACAATGCTCAGGATAGGGATCCCTTGGAGACTGAATAGTCATTATTGCCCCAAGTGATAAAGAAAAGTTGATAGTTTCCTTCTGGGCCCTATAGGAGAGCAATAAGGAAAAATTGGTCAGCTCAGTATTGAAGTAATAATCTACTTGCTATATATTAGATATTAGTGGGATAAATGAATGAATGAATAATATGTTAAGTACTTCTTATGTGCAAAAGCACTGTTCTAAGTATTGGAGATATAAATAGAAAATTAAAACAGTTCCTAACCTCAAGGAGTTCACATTTCAAAGGAAAATATAGCACATATGTGTGGTTTCAGGGCAAACTAGATAGAAATGTCCCATAATCTTTAGGATGCAGTGATAGAGTAGATAGTAATGACTTTTTTTACTGTCATTTTCATTGACAAAATTATGTCAATTTCTGATGTGGAGTCATCTGATAGTACCAAGAATTTTGGGGGCAAGAACTTCCTTTCCTGGGTCTTCAGTAGCCTGTGGTCAAAGCCCTTACATAAATAACTGCCATGCTTTGTCTCCACAAGGGCTGTTTTCCAAATTGGCATCTGTGCTCCATGAGCTGGAATGTTTGCTGTTTCCAAGGCTCTTGGGTTCAGGGTCCTAGATTATCTTCAATAGGTTTTAGGGGAAATGGTGATCAAGGTATTTCTGAACCTGCCACAGTTGCTTCCTCAAAGAACCTTGCTACTTCAGTCACATAAGGATGCATGCTATGGGTGAAAATTGGTTGACCATTGGTAAGGAGAGCTAAACCCCTCTCCAAAGATATTGCTTCCCCTCTATTAAGGGAAGGCTTGTCTAAAAGCAGGATCTTTAGTCTGAGTTGGTGGGAGCTGGGATGATGGCTGATTTCAAAATCCAAGAAGGTAAATCCTGAAGCCTGAAAGACTAAATAAAACTAGTTAGCAAAAGTGGACCACAGAATTACTGATTTCCACTTGATTTAATGAATCTTTCTAATATCTCTAACCTTATAAATCTCCCTCATGTAGACATTTCCAGCACTAAAAGGTCTATATAACATCTACATCACATTTACATCACATTTTTTGTGATGTAAATCTCATCACTTTTTCATTAGGCCAAAATAAATGCTGATTGGATGTTATTTTACTGCATTATCTTAAGAAGATTCATACTGTTTTTTCCTCCTACTATAACAAATAGCTTCTTAATCTGTCTTAATCTAGACCCTCAATCTGTTGATTTCTTTCTAAGAGAAATGAAAACATAGGAAGGAATCTTTGCTGGACTTATTGGGTCTCTATGTAGCTAAGTAGAACAGTAGATAGAATGCCAACCCTGCAGGCAAGAGGACCTGAGTTCAAATCTAGCCTGAGAAACTTAGCAACTGTATGATCTTCAGCAAGTCACTTGACCCTGTTTGCCTCAGTTTCCTAATTTGTCAATTGAGCTGAAGAAGGAAATAAAAAACACTCCAGGGTCTGCAAGAAAACCCCAAATGGAGTCATGAAGAGTGAGCTACAACTGGTTGATTAAACAATAACACATGATCTTAATATCCTAACCTGGTGTCACTATAGGATCTGGGTTTGTTTATACAAATATCTCATCTTTTTATTGTTATCCCCAAAATCACAGGATAATAATGGAACAATAACACCTAATGATCATCTGTCCTGAAATATCATTTACTATGAAAGTCTATTGGAGGAGGCAACTAGATGGCAGGGTGGATAGAGCATCTTCCCTGAAGTCAGAAGGACCTGAACCTTAGATACTTAACACTTACTAGCTGTGTGACTCTGGACAAGTCACTTAATCCCAATGGCCTCATACACACACACACACACACACACACACACACGCACACACACACACGCACACACACACACACGCACACACACACACACACAAAATGTATATCGGCGTATTATTCTGGTCCTTCTCTCATCAACAGCACTCCTGTCTTTGGAAACATTCAGTAATAGAATGATTGCCTTTTAAAAATGCAGACAAGCTCTGGTACCAATTAATAATTGTTGACAAGGTATCCTTCTGATTCCTGATACACCCACACAACCCCAGCTCACTTGCTCATCACTTAACCTCTCCCATAAGATCCACCAGATACTGCCCTCTTTTAATGATGACGTTGAAATGGGTGGAAGAAAGATGTAGGCTCCAGGTCAACTTTCAAGCTAACAAACATTGATTAAAGAACCAGTATATGGAAGATGCCATGCTAAGTTATGAGAATATACACAGACACACACACACAAGACAAAGTAGTCTATGGTGTCCTGAATATCCTAAATTATATCCCAAACTATAATTCTTTTCCATGTTTAGCCAACCAAGGAGTATTATTTATGCATTCAGAATTGTGCCACAGAAAGTATTCATTTCATGAATCTATAAAAGCCAAGGATTTTTTGACTGAATTGATAAGTAAATACTGAAAATTTGCCATTCCTGGAGACGTTTGAAAATAGGATGTAGAAATCATACCTGATCTGCCAGCCATCAGGAAGTCGCACTAGATGACTTATTGAACTTCCTCTCAATTACCTTCACATCTCCTATGACATATTGCATCCAAACTTACACTAGTTATTCTCCATTCCTGGAACACATTCCTTCCTCATGTCCTTCACCTCTCAGAATTCTTATCTTCCTTCAAAAATCTGTTCAGGTACCATTTCCTTCAGAAAGTCTGCCTTTATCTCTATCTGCCCCTATAATATAGCTTGCCCCTCCTCATTTTTTCCTTTTTCTAAAGTTATTTGTATTTTTAGTCTATCCCATCCATAGAATGGAATTTCCTTGAGAACAGCCACTATTAATTTTTTCTTTATATTTCCAGCACCTAACAATGTCATTTATATAATATGTGCTTGATATATTAGTCTTCCTGATTCAAGCCCAGTGCTCTACCTACTGTGCCAGAATACAATACATATTAAAAATTTTATGTCAAAGGACTGGAATGAAGTAAATGTCCAGTAATTGGAGCAAGCACATGAATCGAATGTGATGTAAGAATATAATAGAAAAGCATGGGAAAAAATCATATGAATTGATCCAAAGTGAAATAATCATAATAGGAAAATGATGGGACAACAATGCCAATAAAAACACAAATAACAATAAAACAAGAGGAACTCAATGTTAAGAAATTAAAAGGACTAAGTTTGGTGCTAAAGATGACAGATGAGAAGGCATTTCTCCCATCTTTCTTTCTTTGCAGAGGCAATCAGTCAACTGCCATTTATTCAACACCTGTCTTGTGCTAGGTTCTGTGCTAAACTCTTAACTTAGGGTTATAGAATCCTGCTTATAATATTAGACTTTTTCTATATGTTGGTTTTGTTTTTCTTAGAAGGTATAATTTCCTGAGAAGAGGAATGAATAAAATACATTGGATGCTATAAAATATACATACAAATGATGAAATATATTATATTTATATTTAGATATATAAAATATTTGTTATGTATAAGATATACATGTGATATATGATATATATGATATAAAATACCCTTTTGTTTCCTTATAAAAAGCATAATATGCATAAAAGGTATAATATTCTAAATATAGGTGCCATAATAAATAATGACAATAAAATATATTATAATAAAAATAGAATAATAAATATAAGTGTTATAAAAACAAAAGACATAAATATAATTTATTTTTCAAAGAAAATGCTGCAAAGCATTTCCCAAGCATTTCCCCAAATTCCTCATTGTTGGAATCAGACAATTCAATATCTTTCCCTTTTCTGACCTCAACTGCTTGGCCAAGTTTTCAGGAGATTGTTAAACAACTACTGCATTCTCCCCAGAGGCTATATACAGCACTCAGCTGGGAGTTTGTTTAGTTTTGAGAATGCTGGGATGAAAGGCACCCTGGAAATGAGGGATACAATTATTAATTAATTAATTCTAATTTAGGGTTTGCCGCTTAAAAGCTATTCCTTTGAAATTACTTTCCATTAATGTTCTTTACTTCATGCCCACAAAGTTCAGTTCTGTGAGTGGTTGACCAATGTTACCATTTCCTTCTGAACTTTAATCATTTAGTAATTTTTTATTCCCTTTTTAAAGTGTGGGTGCCTTTTGTTTGGTTGGATTATTTTTTGGTTTTGTTTTAATTTTAATTCTGTAACTTTTACAAGGAAACTCCCATCACCACACCCAGTCAACTTTTCTGGATTTTAATCTGTTCCTGTGTCAGATTCTTTTAATCTCAAAGGGAAACACATAAAGCTTCTACAGAAAGATTAACAACTACTTGAATCTAATACACACCTAGGGCTCTGGGACACACCTTATGGTCTTCAATGAGAAAGGAGGACAGGAATTAAAAAAAAAAAAAAAGTGTATGTTGTTGTCTCAAATGACAATGACAACAACCCGTAAAGACTACAGAATTGACCAAGAGAAAACACAGATTGCACAAGACAAGATCTTATTGCTCTATGGCCTGGGAGGGAAGGGAACTCCCACAGAGAAGGAAGAGCATAAAAGAATGAGGGCCCAGGCAGCTGGAGGCAGTTCAGTTAGGCAGGTGCCAGTGGGAAGGAAGAGCCCAGTGCTACATTTCTGATTGATAGGAGCATGAACTCCAGCCAAAGTCCCTTCCAGTCCCTTTCGGGTGCCTACAAGGGTTCAGGCTATGGCTGGGCCAGGCCTGGGAGCTTTCCCAGGGCTCCCAGTGTCCATGGAGGTGCAGGAGGTGTGAGTGTCTCCATCTCCTCCAATACATCATTCTGCTCATCCCCTGGAGCTGGGGGCTCTGGAGGGGGCTTTGGGGGAAACCAAGGAGGCAGCATCCTCATGGGTGGGAATGGGAAGCAGACAATGCAGAATCTAAATGACCGCCTGGCCACTTACCTGGAGAAAGTACGTTCCCTGGAAGCAGCCAATACAAAACTTGAAAATCGCATTCTAGAATGGCATAAGAAGCGGGACCTGGACGTGAAGCAAGATTACTCTCGATATGAGGAAAATATCAGCAACCTGCAAGAACAGGTAAGTGGTGATTGGGCTGGGAGACCTTAATTGTTCTCTCTTTTCTAAAGACAATTATCCTAGATAATTATGGGAATGTTAAATCAATACAAATCAGGAGATAGAAAATGTGGGTTTAAGCTTCAATTCTACAAACACCTGTGTGTCCTTGAGCAAGCCATTCAATTTCTCTGAATGTGTCTCAGTTTCCCTCTATGTTAAAATGAAGGGTTTGGATTCCTTTAAGCTTTAAACTTTGAATCCATGATCCTCCAAAAATGAGAGCTCTATTTGAGCATACTATAAGTGTTTTCTTTCTCTTTATTTCTTTCCTTCTTCTTTCCTTTCTTCCAAGGCAATTGAGATTAAGTAATTTATCCAGAGTCACACAGCTGCATTTGAATTCAATTCCTCCTGACTCCAGGGCTGTGGCTCTATCCACTGCACCATCTACTGCACTTATATATTTTCTTAAGGTCATGGATCTGCTGATTTTTCTTGTGCAACATGATAAACGTGGAAGTATGTTTAGAAGAACAGTACATGTTTAACCAATATTGGATTACTTGCTGTGTGGGTTGGGGAAAGGGGGGAGGGAGGGAGAAAAATTTGGAACACAAGGTTTTTCAAGGGTGAATGTTAAAAATTATCTTTGCATGTATTTTGAAAAGAAAAAGCCATTATTAATTTTTTAAAATGACAACAAAAAGATCATGACTAGAATTAGAAAGGACCTTAGTGACCATTTACTCCCAACTCCCATAATTTTTACAAATGAAAGGATTGAGATCCAATGAAGTTAAGTCAACTCCCCCAAGATATGCAGGTGCTAAGAATCTAATTTGGCATAAATTTTGGGGTTGGCCCATCATTTTTTTGTATGAACTAATCTTTTAAAGTAATTTCTCTGACAAATAAGGGAGGTTCAACCTATAAAAATCATACTTAATAAGCAAGCCATTCCTGACTATAGGCAAGGGTGTTCATAACATAATGAAGACAGACTTTGGATCATCCATCGAAACCCTCTCAACTTACAAAGGAGATAACCAAGGACCAGAAAATCTGAGTCAGTCAGTCAGTCAGTCAGTCAGTCAGTCAACTAGCATTTATTAAACACCTACTGTGAGCCAGGCACTATGCTAAGCACTGAGAATGCCCCCCTCCCCCAAAAAGGCAAAAAATAGGACCTTAAGGGGCTCATAAAAAATTCACATAGGCAACAAACAGCAGAACTGAGATTTAAACCCAGAAAAGTTCCTTAGTTTTCATCTAGTTTGGCCTCCACATTTTCACAGATGAGGACATTGAGATCCAGAACAATTAAGTGAGACTTGTCCAAGGTCCCACAGGTAGAAAGTAGCAAGGCTGCATTTCAACCCAGACTCTGAGGCTCTGATTGAACACTCTCATCACTGTACCACCATGGTTTAATCAAACTAGAAAGAAGATCCTAAGCTTTAGAGAGTCTGTTTTGTATTACTATTACAACACCCCCATATACCCAAGTTGCAAATTATGATTATATAAATCTGTCCTTGTAATGAACCCTCATTACTGAATAATCAACCTAATAACTGACTGGGTAATTAGCTTAACTATAGAGTGTATGGTTGGTGTTAGGAAAAAAACAAGGTGACTCAACAATCCTTCACTGTGTTTATGTTTAATGATGGTGTTTTGGTTTAAGAAGAGGGAAACTTGGAGATAATAGGAAATTGGCAATTCAAAGCTCAGATCTACTGCTTGCCACCTGTTTGACTCTGGGCAACTCACTTCATCTCAGTTCTCTAGTCTATAAAATGAGGAGACTTAATGGAGACTCTCTAAGGTTCCTTCTAGAG
>JAJPUD010007464.1:56844-107270 GCA_023553655.1 Myrmecobius fasciatus | reverse complement strand
AACCTCCCAGGGTTTTTGTGAAGATCAAATGCAATAATATTTGTAAATTGCTTAACTCAGTATCTGACATATAACAGGCACTATATGAATTCTAATTTTTATTATTATAATTATATAAATGTCCTAACAAGAGTCTTTCTAGGGGGCTGGATGAACTTTGATTCTTCAATTATTTGGAACTGGAACTAATGATTCTTAGATTTCTGACTCATATCTGTAGCTTCTAGACAAAAGTTGTGCTCTGTACTGTCTTTGCTTTTGTTTTGTTTCCCCAACTTTCAGCCCAGTGCTTGGCACTTACTAAATGCTTAATAAATGCTTTTTCACCAATTAAGTAATTGCCTCTTGAACCAGAGCTACATGGATCTGTTTCTTACTTTCCCATTCCTGGGTCTTATCTCTAAAGCACTGCCTTTGTGTTAACTAATCACTCAGGACACTGGAGCCAAATATCTGTTTGTTTTGGACAGAAATCACCCCAGTGTTCCAGTTCCTCATGGAGGAAGTACCTACATCAATGAAATCTTAAATCCATTGAACTATTAAAATATAGGGATTCCTTCTCTGCTTTAGCAAGAGGAGTGACTCCTTGGCCATCTTTTCAACCATTGCCTTTCAAGAACCAGAACACAAGGACCAGAACCCATGACCAGAACCTGTTTAGTTTTAGAATTTCCACTCATTTTTCTTAATCTTATATTTTCCCAGTTACATATAAAAGTAATTTAAACATTTTTTTCAAATCGAATTTCAATTTCTCTCCTTCCCTTTTCTGCCCCCGCAATAAAAGGGAAACAATTTGATTGATTATAGTTATACATGTATAGTCATGCCAAATTTTCATGTATATCATACTGTGAAAGAAAACATAGACAACACTGCCCCCCAATAAAATAAAGAAAATTTATGCTTTGATTTGCATTCAGATCTCTGGAAATGGACAGCACTTTTCATCATAAGTTCTTCAGAATTAATCTTGGATCATTGTATTTCTGAGAATAGCTAAGTCATTCACAGTTCTTCATCAAACAATATTACTGTAAATGTATATAATGTTCTCCTGATTCTGCTCATTTTGCTTGCATCAGTTCATTTAAGTCTTCACAGGTTTTTCTGACAGCATTCTGTTTGTCATGTTTTAGTATTCCAACACAGTCATACATAACAACTTGTTCAGCTGTTGTTGAAGGACATCCCTTCAATTTCCAATTCTTTGCCACCACATAAAAGAACCATATATAGATCCTTTTGCTTTTTGTTTTTTATCTTTTTGGGAGCAGACTTTGTAGTGATATTGCTTGATCAAAAGGTTTGTATGTGTGGTTATATAGCCTTTTGGGCATAGGAACTCCCACTGTGATTAATAAATCTCTCTCCTGACAGGTTACATTCTGCCTCAGGTTCCCTCCCTCCCTCCTTTCCACCCTCATTCCTGTCCTGGAATCATAATCAAATTAATACTGCTGAAACTAACCGAAAGGGTCTGTCAGTCTATTTTTATATATCTCTACTTTCCATCTTTGCAACTTTCGAAACTAAAATACCCATCCTAGGTCACCATTTCCCGGTTTGTGTTGTCTCTCCCTCTTGGAATAAAAGCTCGAACTGTCTTTGCTTTTTAAATTGTATCCCCAGCTCTTAGCACTGTTTAGCACTTACCAATTGCTTGATAAATGCTACACAGAGACAGAGTTAGTGAGAGATAGAGACACAGAGAAACAGAGACAGAGGCAGAGAGACAGAGACAGAGACAGAGAGAAACAGAGTCAGAGACAGAGAAAGAGAGAAACACAGAGAGAGACAGAGGGAGGGAAAAAGAGAGACATGGAGACAGAGAAAGAGAGGGTGAGAAGGAGAGAAGAGAAAGAGAGGGGGTGGAGAGAGAGAATTTTTGATTCATTTTAAAAACTCAGTGCAAAGAGAAAAAAACCTTTTATCTGGGTTTTTTATTGTTTTGTTCTACTTTTTGGTCTGCCTCCCTCCTTTCTAACCCTACATTAGAAAAGGCCAGCATTTGAAATAAATATATATGTGAAAGCATACAATACATTCACTTCTCAGTTCTTTCTCTGGAAGTAGATAGAATCTTCCTTCATTGGTCTTTTGTAGTTGATCTGAATAATCATATTACTCAAAATAGCTTAGTCATTCATAGTTACTTTAATATTAAGCAATGCCTGCAGCATTTTCTTGGTTCTGCTCATTTTACTCTTTATTATTTTATGCAGGTCTTTTCATGTTTTTCTAAAACCAATCCTGCTTGTTATTTCTTACAGCACAGTAGTATTTTATCACACTAAGATATCATAACTTATTCAGTCATTCCCCAACTGATGGACATCCCCATACTTTCGAGTTCTTTAACAACAAAAAGAGAGCTGCTATAAATATTATAATATCAAATAAAAATTTTTAGAACATATACATTCTTCTCCTTTCCCCCAATCACCTGGTGAAACAGAGCTAATGGTGGTATTGCTAGATCAAAGAGTATAAACAGTTTTGTAACTCTTTGAGCATAATTCCAGATTGCTCTCCAAAATAGTTGGATCAATTTATAACTCCACTTATGGTGTATTAGTGTATCAAGTTTTCCACATTCCCTCCAACATTTATCATTTTCCTCTTCTATCATTTTATCCAATCTGATATATGTGAGATATCTCAAAGTTTTTTTTAATTTGCATAGCTCAAATTAATGACAGCCATTTTTTTGACTATATATAGCTTTGGTTTCTTCTTCCAAAAACTGTCTGTTCATATTCTTTGACCATTTATCAGTTGGGTAAGGACTCATATTCTTATAAATTTGACTCAGTTCTCTATGTATTTGAGAAATGAGGTCTTTATCAAAGAAACTGGCTATAAAAATTTCTCCCAGTTTTCTGCTCTCCTTCTAATTGATTTTATTTTTACAAAATGTATTTGTACAAAAACTTAAAATTATCCATTAAAAGGGGGGAAGGACCTATATGTACAAAAATATATTCAAAATAGTGATAATGATAATGATATAGTAGCTCTTGGGGCAAAGAATTAGAAATTGAGGGGATGCCCATCAATTGGGGAATGATTGAATTATGATGAGATACTATTGTTTTGTAAGAAATGATGAGCAGGATGCTCTCAGAAAAAACCTGAAAGGTTCTCCATAAGCTCATGCAAAACGAAATGTACTATGTATAAAGTGTAGCAATATTCTGGGATAATCAGCTATGAATGATTTTGCTATTCTACAATGACATAATGATCCAAGACTACTCTGAAGGACTTATAATGAAAAATGCTGTTCATACCCAGAGAAAGAACTGATTGTATCTTAATACAGATTGAAGAATACTTTTTTTAAATTTAATTTTCTTAAGGTATTTTTTTTCATTTTTTTGAGGGGGGAGATCTGTTTTCTTTTGCAACATGGCTTTTATGGAAATGTTTTTTTTTCCTTTTTTATTTTATTAAAGGTTTTAATTTTCAAAAGATATGCATGGATAATTTTTCAACATTAACCTTTGGAAAATCTTGCGTTCCAATTTTTCACCCCCTTCTCCTCTCCCCCTCCCCTAGATAGCAAGTAATCATATATATGTTAAACATAGTAAAAATATGTTAAATCCAATATATGCATACATATTTATATAATTATCTTGCACAAGAAAAATCGAATCAAAAAGGGAAAAAATGAGAAAGAAAATAAAATGCAAGCAAACAAAAACAAAAAGAGTGGAAATACTATGTTGTGATCCATACTCAGTTCCCGCAGTCCTCTCTTTGGGTGTAGATGGCTCTCTTCATCACAAGATATTGGAACTAGTCTGAATCATCTCATTGTTGAAAAGATCCACATTATGAAAATGTTTTATATAACTTGATATGTGCCTTTTCAAATGGGGGAGGGAAAGAAAGAAGGAAGAGAATTTGGAACTCAAAGTTTTAAAAACAAATGTAAAAATAAATTGTTTTACATGTAATTAGAAAAATTTACATATAAATGTATATATACAAATAAATCCATTTTATATCCCACAATGCTCTCTATCTCTTATTCTTCTTATCCATAAATCTTATAGGTAATTTGTTCCATGATTCTCTAATTAACTTGTGATATCTTTCTTTATGTTTAGGTCATGTATCCATTTTTACCTTATCTTGATAAAATATTGGTCTATAGCTAGTTTCTACCAGACTGCTTTTCAGTTTTCCCAGCAAAGTTTTTATCCCCAAAGCTTAAATCTTTGCATTTATTAAACAAGTGGTTACTATAATCATTTACTACTGTATATTGTATACTGAACCACCATTTTATTTCTTAGTGAGTAATGGATGGTTTCAAAAATTACCACCTTATAACAGTTTACCATCTGATACTGCTAGGTCTTCTTCCTTTACATTTTTTCATTAATTCATGTTATATTCTTGAGTTTTTGTTCTTCCACATGAATTTTATCATTTTCTCCTTCAAGAAAAAATTTTTGTTAGTTTAATTGGGATGGCATTGAATAAGTTTATATTATAGGTATAATTGTCATTTTTATTACCTTGGTTCAGCTCATCCATGAATATTTCTCCAATTATTCAAATAAGACTTTATTTGTATAAAAAGTATTTTATTATTATGTTCATGTAGTTCATTGGTAAGCAGACTCCCAAGTATTTTATATTGTTTATAGTTATTTTAGATGCAATACCTGTTACTACCACTTCTTGTAGAGCTTTATTGATGATATATAGGAATGCTGGTTATGTTAGTTTATTTCATATCCTGCTAATTTTCTAAAATTATTAATTGTTGCAACTAATTTTTCCAAATATGCTCTCTAGTATTTGCAAAAAAGAAATAGTTTTACTTTCTCATTGCCCATTCTGATCCCTTCAATTTCTTTTTCTTCTCTTATTGCTATTGTTAGCATATATAGTACAATTTGAATAATATTAGTATAAATGGGCATCCTTGTTTCACTCCAGATCTTATTGGAAAGGCTTCTAGTTTATCCCCATTGCAGATAATGCTTGCTGATGGTTTTAGGTAGATGCTTCTTATCATTTTAAGGAAAAATCCATTTATACCTATGCTTTCAAGTCTTTTCAATAGGAATGTGTAGTATTTTTATCAAAAGCTTTTTCTGCATCTACTGATGTAATCATACAATTAGGCTAGAGATTCTTAACCTTTTGTTTGTTTGTTTGTTTGTTTGTAGATCCATATGGCAGTGTGGTAAAACTTATGAATCCCTCCTCAGGATAATGATGTTTGTAAAGACATAAAATATATATGATTATAAAAGGAATCAGTTGTATTTTTAAAAACCAATTACAAAATTTTGGGTAAATTTTTAATTCTTTTAAAACTTAAATACAAAAAGAGAAAAGAAGAAAAAGAACATTGCCATGTATATAACAGAATATATCAATTTTTATAAAACAAATAAACAAATCTTAGTTAAGAAACTTTAAGTAAAGCAGTGCCTACGTGTGTGTTGGAGTGATGTGACTAGACTGGTTGGTTTTTTAGGTGGATTTATCACCATTTTCTTTGTTTCCCATTCCCCTTAGATTGGGGGGAATATCCTTACCAGAGGGGAATATCTAAAAGAATGTTTGGAGAGACAGTCATATCCAGTGGGTGGAATAGTCTTGTCTACACAAGAGGGAGATAAACCTCTTTATCCATAAAATGTTATACAACATCATATTTTTGAACCCCTAATTTTCCTCTGCAAATGGGGGCAGATGGTTCTGGTGGGGAAAGTGAGGCAGGTGACCCTGCACAGCCCTCCCTCATTTAAATCAAATTCACTTGCATGTCATGGTTCTCTTCAAGAATGAAGGACAGACAACAAACCACCTCAATTGTCTTCTACAATGTCCCTCTTCAGATCTGATCAGGTCTTCCTCTCTGACTGTAAAAGGACCCTGGGGCAATTGGAAGGTAGTAACCTTGAAGCTAGAATGGGTCTGGTTGCTTTGGCTGGGCTGACAAAGGGCAGCCTCTGAGAAGAAACTGTGTTCCCCAGTGCCAGTACATTGAAACAAAGTTCTAAATGCTACTGTGTGCTAATCACTGGGCTAAGCATTTTACCAGTATTTTATCATTTGATCCACCTAATGACTCTGGGAGGTAGGAGATATTATTAATCATTATTCAGATGAGCAAACAAGGCAGATTTGCCCAGAGTCACATAGCTAATAAGTGTTATCAAGATATTATTGAGAGACTCTGATTTCAGAGCTAAGACCTTGGCATAACAACAATACTTTGGGCTCAGCCTCTGGATGATCTCATCCTCTGACAAAACCCCCAA
This sequence comes from Myrmecobius fasciatus, assembly GCA_023553655.1. Classification (NCBI taxonomy): domain Eukaryota; kingdom Metazoa; phylum Chordata; class Mammalia; order Dasyuromorphia; family Myrmecobiidae; genus Myrmecobius; species Myrmecobius fasciatus. Next base: position 100,971 of record JAJPUD010007464.1, on the reverse strand, counting down.
ATTGTTTCACCACAGCAGCTTGGACAAGCACCTGCAGGATCCATGGTCATGGAGCCCTGCTATGAATCAAACTTGGCTCATCGTTATTGTTACCCCTCATTATTAGGGCTACAACCCACTGAGTAGTCATTGGTAAAAATATTGAGAATTGTCCACACTAAAGTAGGTCTCCTATGGGGGGAAGGACTCAGCACATGTGTCTATTATCCTTCCCTCCTTGCAAACTATTTCCCTCACAACTTCTGTCTTAGTGTCTACACAGATAGAGCATCTACCTATTCTGTTCAGCTCTGGCTTCTGAGGACCAAGAGGTTTGGTCCAGTAGAGAAAGGTTTGAGATCACATTTGAAGTGACATCTTTTTGACTCCAAGATCAGCATTCTGTGCCAACTGTGGATATGGATATGTAGATACATTAAGAAACTCCATAGTTAACTACTAAGAGACTGAAGCTAAATGGGACAGTGAGTAGATCAAGTACCAGACCTGAGATGAGGAAAATTCATCTTCCTGAGTTCAAATCTGGCCTCAGACACTTACTCGCTGTTTGATCCTGGGCAAATCACTTCACCTTATTTGCTTCAGTTCCTCATCTATAAAATGAGTTGGAGAAGGAAATGACAAACCAATCCAGTATCTTTGCCAAGAAAACCCCAAATGGGGTCAAGAAGAGCTGAGGATGACTGGAACAATTGACTAACAAAAGAGACTGAAAGGATGACTGAGGAAGTAAGATTTAGAGCTGGAAAATGCTCAAAGTTTATATATTCTACTCTTAGCATTTTGCAAATGAAAAACCTGAGACCTAGAGAACAGAGGGGCCTTGCCCAGGATCACACAAGCAGTAAGCTGTGGAGTTGGCACATGGTTCTTTGGGCTACAGAACCAGTGCTATTTCCACAATAAATGGACTTATCTTCTTAGATAGACACATGGGGAAAATGATAGAGGATAAAAAAAAATCTGTTTCACGGCAAAAGGAGAACAAATCAGTCCAGAAATTTGTAGAGATACCTCAGAATAGTGGTAAGCACCTGGGGCTTTCAGTAAGAAAACCTATATGGATAGGTTAAATATATGGATATTTCTGTCTATTAGCTGTGTGACTTTGGGGTGATCACTTCATTTCTCATTATTTCTCTCTGATCCTTGGCTTCCTCATCTGCAAAATGAGGATTGTAATAATTGCAGTATTTGCCACCCAGGGTTATCATGAAGGAAAGGAAGGAAAAGAATAATATGTGTTAAATACCTACCACATGCCAGGTACTGTGTTAAGCACTTCAAAAATATCATCTCATTTGATCCTTACAGCAAGGTAATTCTGCAAGGTAAGTTCTATTATTATCCCCATTTTCCAGCTGAGGAAACTGAGACTGTGATTTGCTCAGGGTCATACAGCTTAGAAATATCTGAGATGGATGTTTCACATGAGAGAGTGCGCTGAAGACCCTGCTATGGTTATAATTAGTTATTATTCTGAAACAGGGTCATTTCCATCTCATTTTTTTTCTTCAACTCTCCATACCAGAACCATCTTGGAGCTTTGAGAAGGACTTTAAATGACAGGTGTGGTTGTTGTTCCTTTCAGAAGTCCCCTTAGTCTTGCCTAACCTCAAGGAAGTTTGTCTTAGATACTCTCTAAGTAGACACTTAGAGAAGAGGGCCTTAAAAGAGGCATTTTCAGATGAGTGTGCATTATCCCCCACACCCAAGCAAAGCTCCTCACAGGGAGAGAGGAAGCATTCTAAATGTCATGTCTGGAAAACAAATGCAAAAGAAACTGCCAGCACTAGAGACTAGCCCAGTGAGTCGTTTCAGCACCTCAGTTGAAGTCTAGAAACCCACTGTGACCAAAATGAGAAATGCAACTTACATTAACTGGGATTCTAAAATAGAAAGTTTTTTTCAGGCTAACCAAACTCTCCTGAGAGGTTGTGGGGCTTTTGTTGAGTTTGTTTATTATTTTTTTACTCAGTATTTTCTCAGTGCCCCTTTCTTCTCAGGTCCACCCAAACTATTCTGATAGATTCCTCAGTAACTGTCTCAGTGTAATAAGTTTCAATGCAGAAATTCTCCATTTCAGGGAGATGCCCTTAGAGAAGGACCATGTCTGGCATGGACCCTGATATTAGGGAAGTAATAATAACTAACATATATAGTGTTCTAAGATTCACAAAACATTTTATATATGTGATCTCATTTGATTCTTATGACCACCCTGACATAATAGGTGCTATTATTATCTAATTTTACAGATGAAAAAAACTGAGGCTGAATGTAGTTGAATTACTTGCCTCTTCACATAATTCAAGGCCTAATTGGATCTCTAAGTGCTGTTTGCTTTTGTTATTACTTTGAAGGGTAATAGTGAAGGCATGCTTTGCGATTCTTAAAGGTCTCTAGAAATGTGTTTTCATCATTGGAAGATGTGGAAATGGATTGTTCTAGGTGAGAGTACAAAGTTCTTCTTGGAAAGATTTCTAGTGAGAATGTCCACATCTGACTTGGCTCCTGATGCCAGGGGATAAGAAATTTGTCCCTGGTAACAAAGAGCAGAGAATCTTAAACTCTACAGACCCTAAAAGATCCTCAAAGGCATCTAGTCATTACCATTTTTAGGGGGGCAGCATTGAAACAAATGTGGTTTTTTTGTTTGTTCTTGTTTTTAGAAATTAAACACAAACCCAAGAATTTCTTTGACTCCTTTTTGCTAATCCCTGAAAGGCCAGACCTAAAATCTGAGATACTTAGGGTGGGTGTTGGAGAAGACAAGTGAGGGATGCAGAAAGCATCAGAATTGGGTGTCTGGAGTTGGAGGAGGAACAGCTAGGCTCCAGGAGTTAAGTCCATAAACATCCTTTGACAGAACAGCTTGACTTCAGATCCTAGCAATTTTCAATTATATTTGCATTCGTTGCTTTTAAAGTAGTAAAACTTTAGATTTATTTCTTCATGAACAGATGCAAAAGGGGAAAAATCAATTCCTTGTAGGATCTGAGTTGTGTGAGTTGGCTTATTTGACATGACTTTCTTTTTTATCACAATGCTAAATATTCTCCATGAAATGACAAATTAATATATAAATTGACTTAGAGATAGATAAGCCAGTCTCATTCAGGGTAATTGGAAAAAGTCAGTGCCCATGGTCTTTGTACCTAGATGAGCCAGATGCCTGCTCGTTTGTATGTAAATCGATTTGTGGTTGCCCAGACGAATGCTGGAAGGTGGAAACAATCAACACCAGGTGCTGAAAGAGCTCTAATTCTACTTCTGGAAAAGAAAACAGAGAGGATAGAAGTGAGAAATCCTGGCAGGAATCAAAAATATTTTGATTTCCTTACTTAACTTTGGTAACTCCAGAGCTGAGGATCATCATATAAAAGACTCTGGATATCACTGAACCCATATGTACAAAAATATATACATAGCAACTCTTTTTGTAATGAGCAAGGAACTGGAAACTAAGGGATGCCCATCAAATGGGGAATGGCTGAACAAATTCTGATTTATGAATGCAATATAATACTATTGTTGATATAAGAAATGATGAAAGTAATACATTCAGAGAAACTTGGGAAGATTTGTATGAACTGAGATAGTGTGAAGTTAGCAGAACCAGAACAATTTATACATAACAATAACAATATAGTAAATGCAAACAATTTTGAAAAGTTTAAGAACTCTAATCAATGCAGTGATCAGTAATGATTCCAGAGGATTTGATGAAGCATACCAATTCACCTTTTGACAAAGATGGCCCTAATGTATACATTGAGATGTATTTTTGGCTATGGTCAATGAAGGACTTTTGTTTTGCTTGATTGTGCATATTTGTTTCAAATCTTTTTTCTTCTTTTTGTCCCCCCTGCCTCTAATGGAAAATGAGGAGTGGAATACAGAAAATACATTTTTGTTAATTAAAAAATTAATTTCATTTAAAAAAGAAAATATTCCAGATGTTACTCCACATTTTTTCTCATCTTTTCCTCAAGAGCTCAGCAGCTTTTCTTTCCTCTCTGAATCTTGACCTCTGGAAGAATGTGCAAACATTCTAGACAAACCTTGGGAGTATTTGAGGTTGACATGTAACTGCCCCACAGAGAGAGCAGCCCTGAATGACCACCTGTTCTCAGTTGGCATGGCTCCCAGAGTGTGAGCTGTGACCACTGGAGCAGCCTCTTCTCTGGAAGAGTGAGTTCATGTTCTCAGAAGATAAAGGCTAGGATCTGGGAGAGAAGAATAATCAGGATGGGTATGGGAAGCAAGAGGGGACTTCTCTGATTCCTTTGATCCTTCTTCCCAAGCTTTATTTTATATATAAGCTCCTTCTTATGAGGAATATTGATTCAACCTTGGAGAAGGAGATAAGCATTTAGTAAACACCTAATATGCCAGATGCTGTGCAGAGCACTTTATAAATGTATCTCATTTGAACCTCCCAACAACTTTGGGACTATTGTTACCTATTAGTATTAATTATTACTACTAATACTATTATCATTAATACTACTTATATAGATAAAATACTATATACATAAGATAAAGAGAGTTTAAGAAAATTGACCAGAATCACATAAATACTAAGTGTCTGAGGCCAGATTTCAACTCAGAACTTCCTGATTTCAGACCCAGCACTCTATTCACTATCCACTTCTGGTTCCTAGTGGGAACCTTAAGATGATTTAATCAGTCTCCCTCATTATAAGATCATAGAGCTAGAGTTAGAAGGAACCTCAACAGCCATATAATGCAACCTCGCTATTTTACAGATAAAATAACTGAGTCTGAATAAGGTTCGGTGACTACTTAAGGTCACACAACTACTCAATGGCAGGATCAGGTTTTGAGCCTATGCTTTCTAACAGAGATCCAATGTTCTTTTTAAAATTTAATTTATTTACTTTTAAAAATTTCTTCCTCATGATTTTAGAGAGGCCTGGAGAGACTTAAATGAATTGATGCTAAGTGAAATGAGCAGAACCAGGAGCAACATCAATATTATATGATGATCAATTCTGACAGACGTGGATCTTTCCAACAATGAGATGATTCAGGTCAGTTCCAATGATCTTGTGATGAAGAAAGCCATCTACACCCAGAGAGAGGACTGTGAGAACTGAATGTGGATCACAACATAACATTCTCACTCTTTTTGTTGTTGTTTGCATTTTGTTTTCTTACTCATTTTCTTTCCTTTTTGTTCTGATTTTTCTTGTGCAGCAAGAGAATTGTATAAATATGTTTACACATATTGGATTTAACATATATTTTAACATGTATAACATATTGTATTGCTTGACATATAAGGGAGGAGTTGGGGGGAAGGAGGGAAAAATCTGAAACACAAGCCTATGCAAGGGTCAATATTGAAAAATTATCTATGCATATGTTTTTAAAATAAAAAGCTTTAAAGAAATAAAAATAAAAATTTCCTCCACTTCCTTCTTCTCTATGATCTTCCAACAATTCTAGGGAAGAAAACTGATAGGAATACCCCTGAGCAATTCCAAAGATTTGGGAAAGCCAAGGGCATGTATGACTGAAGCACCTCATGGCTTTTGTGTCAAACAAGGAAAGACTACAGAAGGTAAACAAGACTATTCAGTAACAGATGGAGAGCAAATCACTTAAGGAATGATTTGTGATTAAGATATTCCATAAACACCAAGAGATCTTTTTAAAAAAAAATCTCAACTTTCCCCAGGAGAGAGGGTGACACATAACAGGCAAAACCTTTGATGTGTGCTGTCTAAACAGCCGAACAAGTTCTTATATTTAAAAAAAAATAAAAAAGAAGATGGAAGTGGCAAGGTATTTTCTATTGTCTGCCACCTTCTTTGGGATTCTTATCATGATGGTGTCCAAGTGTCCTTTAGAATGGGGTTACTGTGAGAGGAACAATGGAAGGGAGAGAGGGAAAAGGCAGAAAGCAGAGTATTTTTGCCACAATAACTGAACAAGTGGAAAATCACTGAAGACAAATGAGGGAGGGCTTGATTTTTTTTCATCAAATAGTGAAATCCCCTAGTATGTATTGTGGAATCCTTGGGCAGAAAGGTCTGTATACTTGTTGGCTGGAGGCAAATTCCAGGGAGACCCAAAGTTCACAGATGCAATCTCTAACAAATTTAGAAGGTGCCAGGAAATGAGGTTCTTGACCATCTAATCTTTGTCCCAGGGTAAGTTAAATTTTTTTAAAAATTGGAAATAGAGAGGGATTATTATAAGCAAGCACACCCTGGATAAACTAGAGTACAATGCTTCTTAAATCTTTTCCACTTGTGACTCTTTTCTCTTGAAAAATTTTTATGAGATCTTGGGTATGTAGTACTTAAAATAGGCATACAAATCAGACATTTATTGATAACCACAATTTTATGACCTCTATATTCAATTATGGGAATCCATACGGAATTGAGAGCCACAGTTTAAGAAGCTAGGAGCTAAAGGAAGAGGGTGCTTCTGGAGGGCAAATCAGGGGACACAAACAGGAGTTTCTACATTTCCCCTAGGATATCTGTTTAATGAAAATAGTTTTTAGAATCAGTGGATACACTGCTAAACTCCCACAACACATAGTCTCATAGGAAGCTGCTAACACAAATCCCAGAGGGACCAGAGCAATTATAATTTGCTCTCTTGCCCATTTCTTGGAGAAAATGGGACAGGCTCAGATAATATTTCTGTAAAACTGATAGCTTTTATAAGGAATGGCTGTTAAAGTAGGTGTGCACTGCGAACATGTTCATTTTTCCAGAGTTACTCAGACATTTCACATCAGAAAGCTGCATGTAAATGAAGAATTGAGTGTTCAAGAATAAAGCTTATCACAGAGCCAGATGCTAAGATGCATGGCTTCTCTCCACGTGTTCAAAGTACAGATGTCCCTGCTCTAAGGCAACATAGCAAAATCCTGAAAATGATCTGAGAGAACTGGTGACTCAGAGACCAGCATCTATGGTGAATGTTTTTGTTCTTCTGTTATGTGTAGTTTTCAGGCTTCTTTCCTGTCCTTCCACCTTTGGATTGGGAGCTCTCCAAGGTCAGAATGTAGATTTTCTAGGATCTCCTGAATTGGAGGGATGATGCATTTCCCTTTTATATTCTCCAGGCTAATCTGATGGAGAGAATGCTAGGCTTGGACTCTGGAATACCCACATTCAAATATGTTCTGGACACTCAATAACTGCTTATCATTTAACATCTGGTATCCCAGGAAACTTCCTAGAACTTATCACCTACTGACCATGAACTTGTTAGAGAACTGAATTCTTCTCTTTGGGCATTCATTATTTTCTGATCATCATATGGAGTTCATGGTGTTGGCAAATGGGGAAAAATAGAGGGTTTTAATCTATGAACAAGTCAGAAATGATGTCACTGAATTCAGATCAAGATAAGGAATCATTTCAATTTTCTAGATGCTAAGATGGTACAGTAATTTTAAAGAGGACTCAAATGAATTCTTTAAATATTTTAAAATTGGAATAGTAAACACTATGGACTCTGTGTACTTTGAGGTATAAAAGCTTTTGACAAAACTAACACCCATTCCTATTAAAAACCCTAGAGAACATAGGAATAAAGGAAGCATTCCTTAAAATGATAAGCAATATTTATCTAAAACCATCAGCAAGCATTATCTGTAATGGGGATAAGCAAGACGCCTTCCCAATAATATTAGGAGTGAAATAAGAATGCCCATCATCACCAGTATTACTCAGTAAAGTACTAGAAACTTTAGCATTAGCATTGAGAAGAAAAAATTGAAGAAATTAGAATAGCCTATGTGGAAACAAAACTATCTCTCTTTGCAGATGATATGATGTTATACTTAGAGAACCCTAGAGCATCAACTAAAAATCACTTGAAATAACTTGTCTTGGTTCATTGTGTTGCTGAGAAGAACTGAATTATTCATAGTTGATTTTCACACAATGTTGCTGGTATTGTGTACAATGTTTCTGTTCATTTCATTTCACTTTGCATCAGTTCATACAAGTTTTTCCACATTTTTCTGAAATCTGCCTGTTCATCAGTTCTTATTTGCACAGTAATATTCCATTACATTCACATCCACAGCTTGTTCAACCATTTCTAAATTGATGGGCATCCCTTCAGTTTCCAATGTTCTGCCAGCATGAAAAGGGCTGATATAAATATTTCTGCACATGTAATTCCTTTTCTCTTTTCCAAGATCTTTTTGAGACAGACATACTAGTATTATTTTTGGATCAAAAGATATGTATAGTTTATGACACTTTGGGCATAGTTTCAAATTGTCTCCAAGTGGTTGGATCAGTTCACAACTCCAATAACAGTGCATTGATGTCCCAATTTTCTACGTCCTCTATAATATTTATCATTTTCCTTTTTTGTCTTATTAGTCAATCTGATAAGTATGAGGTGGCATCTCAGGGTTGTCTTATTTTGCATTTCTCTAATCAAAAGTGATCTAGAACACATCATCATATTCCTATTTTTAGCTCCTTTGGTCATTTATTAGTTGGGTAATGGCTTGTATTCTTATACATTTGACTCAGTTCTCTATATGTTTGAGAAAGGAGGGCTTTATCAGAGACACTTTCTGCTTTCCTTCTAATATTGGTTGCATTGGTTTTGTTTGTACAAAAGCTTTTAAATTTAATTTTCATCTATTAATCTGGGTAACATATTTTTGTAAATATTCACTTAGATTCTCAGATTAATTGGCATATAATTGGGCAAAATATTTCCTGATGGTTGCTTTAATTTCTTCTCCATTGGTGATAATTTCACCCTTTTTGTTTTCAGTATTGGATATTTGGTTATCTTCTTTTTTAAAATCAAATTAACCAATGGCTTATCTATCTTACTGTTTTTCCCCCAGAAAACCAGCTTCTAGATTAGCTCAATAGTTTTTTTTTCAATCTTATTTCATTTTTGTTTTTTTTTAGGATTTCCAATTTGATGCTTAGTCAAGGATTTTTAATTTGCTCTTTTTCTAGTTTTTTCCTAGTTGCATGCCCAATTCATTATCTATTCTTTTCTATTTTATTGATGTAAAAATTTAGAGAGATAAAATTTCTCCTAAGTTTTCCTTCTTTGGTGCATCCCAGAAATTTTTGTATTTTGGCTCATTCTTATCATTCTATTTAAGGAAATTATTGTTTCATTCTTATCATTCTATTTAAGGAAATCATTGTTTCTATGAGTTGTTCTTTGACCCACTTATTTTTAGGAGTAAATTATTGTTTTTAATCTATCTTTTTGTTACTTTTTAAATGTAATTTTTATTGCATTATTATCTGAAAAGTACATATATTCTGTTTTTCTATATTATTATGAGATTTTTGTGTCCTTAAACAATGACAGCTTTTGTCCAGGAGCCATATGCTGGTATATATAAAGGTATATTCCTTTCTGTTCCCATTCAGTTTTCCTCAAAGCTCTGTTGTATCTAACTTTTCTAATATTCTGCATACCTCCTGAGTTTCTTTTTTTGCTTATATTTTGGAAGAATTTATTGAATTCTGAGAGAGGGCAATTAAAATCCCCCACTAGTATATTTCTTTTTGTAATTCAATTATCTTCTCTTTTAAAAATTTGAATGCTATACTAGTTATTTCATATGTGATTAGTATTGCTATTGCTTCATTGGTTATGATACCTTTTAGCAAGTTATAGTTTCTTTCCCCATATCTTTTAATTAGGTCTATTTTTTGTCTTTACTTTGGGATCAGAATTGCCACCCATGCTTTTTTTTTTAACTTCAGCTAAGTATAACAGGCCAATTTACTTTTCAAATAGTTGTGCATTTCCCTCGTCCCAAACTGTTGACTCCATATTCTCTTGTATCACTCTTCTCCCTGCCTTTTTTTCTTCTACCTCTTTTATTTGATTTTTAAGCTCCTTTTTGAGCTTAAATGAGTTCTTTCTGGGCTTGAGACTACTTTCCATTTTTTCTTTGGGGGTTTTGCCTGTAACTGTTTTGATATTGTTGTTCTCTTAGTTTGTGTTTTGCTTTTCCAGCACCATAATAACTTTCTATTGTCAGATTATTTTTTGTTTTTGTTGTTTTTCATCTTTTTTGGCCTTTCCCCTTGTTTTAAATTTAAACTCTGTTCTTAGGATGGAAGGGGTACTGTCTCAGGCTTCTTGTGTCAGGAGCTTAAGACCCTGGCTGTTTAACTGTTGCTGCATTTATGTTGCCCTGATGCCTACAGGGGACTTTTGTGCCCTGAGGAAGGAAGATGGAGGTGGGGTGGTTGGTGCTGTAGGAAGCCAGGGTCTGATAGCTTACCTGGTGCTGAACCAGAGTCCTTAGAGTAGTGTCTGTCATGTGCTGAGACCCTTGGGGTGTTTCTGTGCTTCCCAGGGCTACATTGAAGCACATGGAGGGCTAGCTACTGGTGGCTGCCTATTTGTCCAGGGCTATACTGAAGGGCAAAGTAGCTCTTGGAGCTGAAGTTTCTTCATTTCCCTGGCTTTGCTGAAGCATGTGGGGGGTCCTAGTATTGGCTTTTTGCTTGCTCTATTGCACTGAGATTCAGGATCTCCCATTGGTTTCCTGAGATGGAACTTACAGGTGGCTTGCTAGGACATATCCTGTCCTGGATTGTTCTCCTCTTTTACTTGAGTGAGACATACATTTCTTGCTGATCTTTCAAGTTTCGTGGGGTAAAAAATTATTTCATCCTATCTTTTGACTAGTTCTGCTGTTCTAATATTCATTTTAAGTCACTATTTTATGGTTGTTAGGAGATGAATAAGGGAGTTAAAGCAATTTACTGTTTACACCTCCCTGTAGCCATCTTTGAATTTATTCTTTCACATTTCTTATAATGAAGATGTCTCTGACTCATTTCCTGATCCTCTGTGACCTGTCTCAACTCTGAGTTGATGACTTCAAATACTGTCCTACTCATAATTTCTTTCTTCAAGAACTTTTGGGATTTTTCTGGATACAAAAAGAAACCTAAGAGGCAGCTGTTATCTTTAATCTCTAGATTTCCTCTAAAAACAAGATCTTATGGTCAATAATTGGAAAATATTCCAATATTCCAGAAGAATTATTCCAGAAGAATTAGATGAATTAGTCAATGCTAAAAGAAATTTTAAATGTGCCCTTTCATTTGACTTGTTTTGAAGCAGGCCATGTGTATCTATATTACTGCCCTTTCTCCAAATTGCTGTGCTACATTTTCCACTGTCTCTTGGCCATCTCAATTGGGATATCTTTTTAGCAATAAAAGGCAACATATCTAAAACCAAAAGCATTATCTTCTCCTCTAGACCAGACTGATAAAGTCCCTTATTTCTACAGATGATATAACCATTCTCTTAATCACCCAAGCTCAAAATCTTATTCATTTATGATGTCAAATCATAAATTGGGAGGGGAATCCTCCCAATCATATTGGGGAATCAAAGGACCTGGTTTGAAGCCTGGATCTGCTACTTATTACTTTTGTGACACTGGGCAAATATGTTAATTAATCTCTTGACCTTGATTTCCTCATCTATAAAAGAAAATGCACTGAATTAAATGATCTCTAATTACCACTAACCATTATGTCAACATTTCTATACTATGCTTTCCCATATCTTTGTCTTTGCTTATACCCATCCCTCTATCTCATTCTGTTAATCAATAAACATTAAGTGCCTACTGTATCCTAAGATACTGTCACAACAAGAGCTAGAAGAATGCCCAAGTCCCGCAATTTACAGATCAGGAAAGCCAGGCTGAGACAGACTGACTTTCCTATGGCCACACAGGTGGAAAGAAGTCAGGATTCAAACCTAGGACTAGAAGAGCACTAAGACTGAGGTAACATCTCTCAGATGACATTGTCTCCATCTTTCTTCCACATTGCCCTCTGGAGTCTGGATGCAGAGTTAGGCTGGGGAAGATAGAAAGGAAGCTTCAGAACCAGGGACCTGGGACAGTGACATGGAAAGGCAGAGGACTACCAGTTAAGTCAGCAAGCACTTATTGAGCTTTTCCCTGTGTGCCAAGCTCAAAGAAAAGTAAAGTTCTTGCTCTCAAGACGCTTATATTCTAATGGGGGAAATAGCACATAAATATCTAGACACACGTCAGACACATATAGAAAGGATGAGAAGGAATCTGAGAGTAAGGGGGTGGAGGAAAGACAAGGAAAGACCTTCTGCCTCTGCAGAAGGTGGGATTTAAGTGAAGTCTTGAAGGCAAAGCCTTATGGGCCCCTTCTCAGAATGAGATTTTTAAATTCATAAATTGCATGAGATAACAAAGAGAGATAGATTTGGAGTCAGGAAGAACTAAGGTCAGATCTTGCATCTGACACTTAGTAGCTGTGTGACTCTGAGCAATCCAGTTAACCCTGTCTGCCTTAGTTTCCAACTGAGAACTTGTTGGCTTAAAAAGGCCAGTCTCCCACTGTATCCAGGGTCATCTCCATTCTCCCTGATCTATATTTGGCTACTGGACCTACATGGCTCTGGAGGGGAAAGTGGGCTGGTAAATGTGCACAGCCCTCCCTCACTTAAGTCCAATTCATTTGTATGTCATGGTATCACCTGCCTGATGTCATGGTCCTCTTATAGAATGAAGGATAAACAACTGCATCCTAAGCACTGGGGATTAAAAAAAAAGGCAAAAGACAGTCCAGTCCCCAAGGACAATGGAGGAGACAACAAGCAAAAAAGTATGTACATTCAAGCTACATACAGGATAAATAGGACACAATTAAGGAAGGTATTAGAATTAAGAAGGGTTAGGAAAACTTTCCTGGAGAAGATGAAATGCCCTCTTTGCTAAATTCGCCTCTTGAAAGCTCACCATTCCTTCAACATAAATCGCCTCACCCTCCTTGGAAAGATTTCCTAAATTCCCTATCCAGAAGTGACCTTTCCCTATTTCTGAACTCCTTTATCATTTTGGCTGGTACTTTTCACATAATGCTTCATATTTTAGGTTTGCATAAGCATGTAAGCTTACTTTCACATAATGCTTCATATTTTAGGTTTGCATAAGCATGTAAAAGCTTACAAAGTGCTTTCCTTCATAAAAATTTTGAGGTTAGTAGTATAATTATTTCTATTTCTTGTATGTGGGAACAGTGGCTTGCCTAAGTAAAATCCATTTTCCCCAAGGATACCTAATTGGGATTAAAACTAGGCTACTAGTTTATCCCCTAATTCTTAATGTAGGATTTTCCATATTCAACACAGCTATTTTTATGTGTTTTATCTTTCCTTTTAGATCATAAGATCAGTGAAGACCATGAACCCTATTGTATTTATGTATTGCCTGGATTTCCTCTTGCATTTACCTTACTTTTATTCATATTGTTTGTGTAATTGTTGAGCAGAGAGATATTTTGGATACCCAGAAGGTGGCTTAACACTGTACATAAATTAATGTTTGTTTAATTAGTACACTATATGGCACAGGGGAAAAAACATTGGCTCTGGAGCATCAAAGAACCTGGTTTCAAGTTCTGCTTGTGTGATTTGAGGTAATTCATATAAATCTTTGGGATCTCAGTTTCTTTATTAGCAAAATGAGAGGGTTGAATTAATTTCCTTTTTTGTTTTATATATTATATAATTCTATACATCTAGAATTACATAATTGAATAAACAATTTAAAGAATTACAATTTAAAATTCCAAAGGAATTTCAGTTCAAAAAGCCATTTGAGAAAATTGGTCAATTTTTTTAAGGATGTGATACAAGAGATTTTTCTTTTGGTCACATTTTCATAATGTTCAATCTAAAGGTGTATTTTAAAATTAAGGATTACATAAATTTTATCACACACATTTCATAAATTATTTATCACTGAGATAAGTCTACATGAAAGGTTCCCAGAGAAGAGAAAATTCCACCCATATCCTTCTATTTCATCTCCAAAATACTTTACTAAAATGTTCCTAGTCTTCTGCTTGTTGCTTTCATTAGTTTTCTTTTTTAAACATGGCAAATCATGCCATTAGTAAAACATCAACAATTTTGTGGAGAAAATGTGTTTATAGAAGTTAAATGGATCAAGGTTATATAAGGCTAATTATTCAATGACAATTAGGTGGTACATGGAGTGCTGACCTTAGGAAGACCTGAATGCCAATACTGCTTATTATTTATTGGCTGTCTGACTCTGAGCAAGTGCCTTGATTTGTTTCCCTATTTGTAGGAATAACAGATAATAACATTTGCTTCAAAGGATTGGGAGGCTCAAACAAGATAATATATGTTAAACATTTTGCAAACCTTTTTCTGTTATATAAATATGAGGATTTGCTGCTGTTGCTGTTGGTTTTTGTTTTTGAAGAGGACCATGACATCATGCATAATGTCTTAACTTGGGAATGAATTGGATTTAAGTGTGAGAGAGTTTGCAGGACTCATCAAACCCATTCTTTCTTCAACAGTCATCAAAGTCCTGTGGCAAGACTGAAGTCAAGACATCAGGTGATGTCCCAAGATGCAATGGCATCTTCAACAATGAGGTGATTCAGACCAATTCCAATGGTCTTGTGCCCCCAGAGAGGGGGCTGTGGGGACTGAATGTAGACCACAACATGGTATTTTCATTCATTTTGTTGTTTGCTTGCTTTTTGTTTTCTTTCTCATTTTTTTCCCTTTTTGATATGATTTTTTTTGTGCAGCATGGTAAATGTAGAAATACGTATAGAAGAATTGCACACTTAACATATATTGGAATATTTGCCATCTAGGCACTTTTGATGTCTGACCAAGCTCTAAACAGCCTTTATGAAGGCCATTGAAACAAATCTAAGTTATTACTTTAAAGGTCACTAAATCTATGAAGAGAAAAGGTACTTGGGACTTTTGTCTCCATTTTAGCAGAGCAGTTATGAATGAAGCCAATCCAAGACAATTCACAGTCATTCCTGGAGGCACTGGGAAGCTTAAACCTGACAGCTCAGTGGCACAGATTAGCCTCTCTAACTGAGTATATATTCTTTTTTTCTATCTTCGTTTCTGTCTTTGTCTGTCTCTGTCTTTCTTTCCCTCTCTTTCTCTCCCCCTCCTATGAGATCCTTCCTTAAACTACAAGGCATTGAAGCTGGAGGCAACTAAGACCATATTTTCAGTAAAATGTATTGTTTTGACCAAAAAAAAATACTGAAGTGGAAAATTCCAGAGGAGTAAAAAAAAATTTATGAACTGATAGTTTTTGGATATGGCTAATGTGGAAATTTATTTTTGTCAGACTGTAGATCTGTATTGAGGTATAATGTGTGTGGGTGTGGGGGAGAGGTGGGAGAAAAGAAAGATTAATAAAAAACACTTGTTATTTGAAAAATAAAGATAGGCAGGAAAATATCTATATTTTACTGAGAACTATAAAAGTTTTAAAATGGCAGATCTGTGCATGACAGCCTTTTCTCAGTATTTATGTGATTTAGTGACTTAGTACTCTGTGATTTGCTCTGGTGAGTAAGCACTGAAGATTGTTAATGCTATCTTAAGATTTAAAAAACAAAACATGCTTAGAAGATCATGTATAAGCACTCTGTTTTGTTTCAGGTTTCTTTGACTTGGAAAAGAATTGTAACACTTGGTCTGATGACTTAAAACAACAACCCATAGGAATAGCTATAGTTTTTATATAGTCTGCCCCAAAAGTCATAATGCAGATTTAAGCTTTAGATATAAATCTGGATAAAGCACCTACTGTTTGTATTTCTTATACACTTTTCTACTGTCTGAAAATACTTTAATACAAATTATTCTCTTAGGATTTTCTCTGAACATTTCACAAGGCACACAACATACTATTATTTTGCCTTCTTTATTCTATTTCATGAAGTAAGAGTCTGATAAATGGTAAGATGGGAGAGACAGGGATGGCAACCAAAGGCTTACTCTTTCCTGAGTAAGGAGTAAGGATTGTTAATGTCTCTGGTATTCAGAGGGATTCTAAATGGAAAGACAGGTGTAGGAGCTTCATTGATGTATTTTTCTTTACAAAGTAGTAGCATGAATATGTAAAACAGGACATTATTAGTTTTGTTAAACTGTCCTTTTCTGCAGTGAGAAACAAAAGGTCACACATTCTTCTGTGCTGCAGAACAAGACTTTTAAGGCTATTGCCTCTTGAGCATTCAGCATGTTCCCAGGTGCACCTGGTAGGAACTACAGCTATTATTTGGACATTGTGCCTGGTTATGACAATGAAGGAATCCTGGGACACTTCAGCGTTCTTGGGAATTGAAAAACACCATAGAAACAAAGGTGTAATTTGCCTGTCCAACCACCTACCTCCTTCTCTTCTTCCACCTTCTCCCCCACCACCTCACCAGCTTTTTCTCTGGAAGGGACGGGACTATTTTAGGTTTCTGAACACCAGTTCATGTACAGAGCAGAAATGCTAAATTAGAAATCTTCAGAAGCATACATTAACACAGACTCATATCCAGGTTAACAATACATTTTTTTTTTTAATTTGGAGGAAAAATTTGCCTGGGAGAAAGCTATTTTTGGAACTGATTAAGTCATTAACTGGTTTTTAGTCAAGTCATACTTTATAAAAATCCTCTTAGATAAAGACAGATCCATCTTTATAAAACTCATTACAATGGAATGAATGCATCCCTTGATTTTTAGAAATTAAAAAATCAAAGTTAGAATTTGCATGTTGGATATTATTGCTGGAAAAAAAGTAGGGTACAGATGCTGACTAGTCAATTTGGTATTTCAAAAGTGCAATGCAAAAATCATAGGAGGAAATAAGCTTATTATCATAATTTAAAATAAAACATGTCACATTCTCTAAAGAAAATCAACAGAATTGGGGGTCATATGGTTTAGTGCCATCAGCAGAGATGAATACCTTGCTGTGGCTGGGACAGAATTTACTTGATGTCACACAAGAGGGCCACTCCTCTCAAAATCCAGTGGTCTGGGGACACGACGGTCCTTAAATATACTACTGTGATGAAGGTTAAATCTGTCCTCCGAGGTTTCTTGTAGATAGGACACACATAGAGTTTGGGGTCCTTGGGTGCTGTGGAGTTGATAGCAAATATGTGTAGCACTGGAAGCTGTGTGAAGAGGACCTTTGGGGTTGATTCCGTGAGTTTCCCATTCCTCCTGTCCCAGGCAGCTCCATCTAAATACAGTCCATATATATAGACTCCTTCCTGAGAGAACAAAAAACAAGGAAATCTATCACTTAAAAATATGTTAATATTAGGAAATGATCACCTATGAAGAGCCTTCAAAATTGGAGAAAGGAAATGGCTAGAATATAACCACTAAATAAGGGTATTAATTTCAGAAGTATAATGAGGTGCTCTCATTCCAAGAGTAAATTCAGTTGAACTAGGGGAATGGAAAAGTATGACTACACTGGGTGAGAGGACTTGGGAGGAAGATAAGAGCTGCAAATCGATTAGAGACCTCGCAATTATTTTACCACAGCAGTATGATCTGGCAGGGGATGACTGTGGTCATCATAGGGAAGAAGCCTGTCTCCCTTCCCCCACCATGACAGCAACCCGGGGCCAAGATCTGGTCATCTCATGATAATGGCATATCTTATTGGACTAGATTTTTTTTAAATGTTCATGCTATTTTTAAAGCCTATGATAAAATCTACAAATATCATGCAAAACATGTAGTATAATAAAATTGAGCTGAACTTTCCCTAGCTTATGAAAGAGTAAGGGCACAACCTATCCTAAGGGTAAGTAACTACATTATAAGAATATTTATGCCAATTTTTTTTTGCATTTAAAGTGGGAGACTTATCTCTTATTCTAAGTACAAAGCCACTGATTAGCACAAATTTTCAAAAGTGGATGAGTCCACTGAGAGTGAATCTCTAATTTAGCCCTTCTGCAAAGGCTGTGAGCCATAGTTGTGTTTCTCATGTTAGGAAATTCTGAGGCTGAAGTGGACCAAATTCTTCTGGACAACAAGGAGGAATATTGCTAACAGCTTCTAGTAGGGAACAGAAGAATTTGAATCCAGGAAATGGTGCTTAAGGTGCTAGTAAGTTCTGATATAGAAACAAAGGGCATGCCATTTTATTTTGAAAAATTATAGGGAGTTCTACTCTGTTTTTTCTTGTTTTGTGTTTAGTTCAATAAAAAAGGTAATAAAAAGATAAAATAACTGAAGAAAAAAGAAAACCTAAAGAAAAATATCTTGAAAACTAATAAACACATAGAAAAAGTAGAAAAAAATATAGGGAGGCAGGATAGTATAATGTAAAGGAAATTAAATTAGGAGATAAGAGGAAGGGATGTATTCTAGCTCTGACTCTATTTCTCAGTAATTATGTTTGGGGAAAGTCACAACTCTTTCTGGGGCCTCAGTTTACTTATCTGATCATTCTGAACTAATGGTTTTGAAGACTACTTGCAAATTGAAGATTCCAATTCAATAATTCTCTAGCACAAGAATCATTACCCATTTCCGAAGAACAATGAAAAAGCTCTCAGTAAATTTGAATAGAATAGATGGAAAAGAATGAGATTAAGTTTCAAAGTGATAAATGTAAAAATATTGCACTGGAATTTAAGACTACAATACACAAAGGAAACAAGATCAGCTTCCCTGGGAGTCAGCTGCCCAGTGTAGTAACTCAAGAAGTTACTATCATGCTAGGCTACCATAATAGAGATGTAACGTCCACAGTTATGGAAGCCTTCGTCTACTCCTCTCAGATCATATTTGGGGGTACTGTGTCCAATTTTAGATGCCACATAATTTGAAAAGGCATTATCAAGTTAGAGAATTTCTAGATGAGGGCAATCAGGATGGTGAAGTATCTGGAGACCACATTCTAAAGACTCAGTTCAAGGAATTGGGAAACATTAGCCAAGACTTTAACAACATACACACATACAATACTTTCAGGCTTACAATGTGCTTTACTTCTCCCCTTAGATAAGTACCATATCATTTTCCACATTTATCAAATTAGATAATTGAGGTTTAGAGAACTTAAATGACTTGTCCAATGACCTACAGTTAATAAGCATCAAAAGTTATATCTGAAACCAGATCCCTCCTGCTTCCAACCCCAACACTTTTTTTCACTATATCATATGGATTTCTTAGATTTAGGGAAAACACAATCATTGTTTGGATTTTATTTTGAATAATAGAAAGGTGGTCATGTAGAAGAGGATTTGCTTTGCTTGTTTACACAGGGCATGACTAGAATTCAAAGGTGGAAATTACAGGATGCATATTTTAGCTCAACATAAGGAAAAACTTCCTACTAATATTAGTTCTGCCCTCAACTGGCCTGGGCATTCCTTAGCTCTTCCTAATCCCTATGTCACTGGAGAAGATCTTTAAGCAGAGAGACTGGATGGACAATTAGGGCTGGATAGCCATTCTGGGCCTGAAGTTAGACAAAATGATGTGAGATCCCTTTTAGCTCTATAAATCTATAATTTTATGAGGAATTTGTTTAAATTGCAGGATGTGAGATTTGAGTTTGATTTAAAACAAACAGAACTTCATGTTGGATTACCATTGCATAATCTTTTCCCCCCAGAGATTTTGAACAATAAGAGATTATCATTTGACAGAGAAGGATTAGAGGAAACCTTTCTGAAGGCAGAGAAGTATGGATTAAATAACCTCTCAGCATTCTTTTCAGTCCTAGAATTCTATGACTAATAAGAAAATAAGACATGCAAGAATACCATATAGTACACTTCCTTTCTACTTACCTGCCCCTTCTTCCCTCTCCCAATCCCATAATCATAAAATAGATGTGGTGTTCTCTAGTCCAACTTGGTTCTTCTCCCTTCTCTGAGAATGGATCTCTCAGTGTCCTTCCTAGCAGTGACCTCACAGTTCTCAAAATCTCTACTCCCATGGGATGCTACTGTGGTTTTTCTTTTCCCACATATCATCCTTATGTTCTGATGTCAAAAGCCTCTCCCCAGTGTCTCCCTCTCTCTCAACTTTGGAGTGTGTTTTATGGCACTGGGTCAGGTACTAGAATTGCTAGTTATGGTTCTATGTGATGATATATTAACATAAATACATGAAAAGTTAAATAATAGCAAATTGTTAAATGATGTAAAGAATTAATAGAAAAGAGGTCAAAAGTACATAATAAATTATTAAATGAATTTCTCTCTATACAATAAATGATTGGGGTGGGAAGAGATCACTATAGACTGGAGTAGTCTGAGAATACTTCATGGAAGAGGTGAGATGACAACTTGAGTCTTAAATAATGAGAAGCAATTGGATGAGTAAAGCATAAAGGAGAGAGATTTCTAGTCAGGGAGAAAAGTGTGAAGAAAGGTACAGAGGCAGGAAATCACAAGTGGATATAGTTGGGGAACAATAAGATGATCATTTTATCTATTTCAGAGAGTTTATATTGGTCAGTAAGGGGAGAGAAGATTCAATAAGTTGACTGAGACCAGATCACAAAGGAACTGGAATATCAGGCTAAGAATTGCAGATTTCATTTTGTAGGCACTCAGCATCTAATTGATGCTAGTTCTTGAACGGGGTCATAAGAAATGGAAGCTAATAGAATAGGGATCAAGGGAGAGATTGACCTCAGTTCAGAAAGAGTTATTCTATGGAAAATGATTTATGGAATTCCACCAAAGACTTAAGAAGAAGAATGGATTTATGTTTATATCAGGAAAGACTTAGATTAAATGAAATTAAATGCAAGGATTAAATTTCTTGATTCATTCCCTTAGTGTTAATAATGGAGAGGACATTCCCCTTTCAGACTAACCAGATGTGAAGGTTTAAGTACTAGTCTGTACTGAATTGAAGCACTTCTGGTCTCCTTTCAAACTCATTTTTTTTTGTTTTTTGATTTTGCAATTCTACCACAATGGTTGAGATCTGAATAATTATTTTTGGCAACCCAAAGCTGTATTTATAGGGGACTTCTCTGGAAGAAGCTCCACATGCTAGATCTTCCTTTTCAAGAATCCTGACAGAATGAAGGGGGAAGGTAGTGGTGAGCTTAAGATTTCTTGGTTACAGAAGAAGGAAAGTTCATAAGGAGTTTCCTGGTTCTCCAAAGTTATTTAAAACAGGACTTAGAAATTAGATCCTGGCCTCCTGAAGCCCTATGGTACATACTATAGGTGGAACTGTGATCTCTTCTTTAGTTTGTCTCAGCACATCATTGTGGATCGTCACTGTATCCAATGCCCAGCCTTTGTGGGCTCGAGTCACTTCTTGCCTCATTGCTGTGAGGAATCCTGAAAAAGAAAGAATCAGTTGTTTGGGGGGGGGTTATTTCATAAAAATAAGAAGAGTTCAAACTCCCTCTGCATCCCTGCTCAGTTACCTAGCTATCAATCCCTAGATTGAAATCTGTATCTAAGAGGTGCCTTTCTACTACAAGATTGACCTTCCCAAAGAGAACACTGACGTTTTCTTCTTTCAGATGTTATTCAACAAAGTAGCACCTTTCTTGCTAATGAGTGATAGTGACTCCCATGTCACTGGAGATCTGTTAACAGAATTGCAGCCAGGAAGAAAATTTGTCACATTGCCTAGATAAAGCCAAGTCTTGTTTGGCATCCCAAGTGGGAAAAACAATTGCTAAGGTCTATAAAGATTCCTTTAGCACACCATGGCAGAGAACTCTTTTTGTCTCAAGCAGAGTCCTGTACAACAAACTTTCCTGGATATTTCAACTGGAAACATACTAGTGAAGTCTGAATCAACCAAGATAGTGATTTGGGCCTGAGAAATTCCCTTAGGCTCTGCTTGTGAATGGTCTCTGTCTGAAAAATGAAATCTTGGGAAATATGTCAGATATATTCTAATCAGAGCATTCTAATTAATGTTGGAATTAAGCTATAGCCAAAGCACATTATTCCATTTACTGTAGATCAAATTGTGACTTGGGATAATGGGAAAATTTTATTTACAGAATTTGTAAGACATGCTACACACTTATATTTTTATCATTATATGTAAATGGTACAACCACCTAAGACAAATATTATAATTATTTTAGGATATTATTTTCTGGTATGCTATATTTTGCTATACAAAAAATTTGCAAAAGTTCACTATATAATGATTCTTTTAAAAAAGAGGCTTGTACAAGTTAGAGGAACGTAATATAGTTTATCTCTCAGACCTGTGGAGATGGAATAAATTTATGTCCAAAGAAGACCTGGAACTCCTAATTGAACACCAGATGGAGAATTTTGATTATATTAAGTTAAAAAGTTTCTGTACAAACAAAACAAATGCAGACAAGATTAGGAGGGAAGCATCAAATTGGGAAATCATCTTTACATTTAATGGTTCTGATAAAGGCCTCATTTCTAAAATCTATAGAGAATTGTCTCATATATATAAGAATTCAAGCCACTCTTCAATAGATAAGTGGTCAAGGGATATGAACAGACAATTTTCAGATGATGAAATTAAAACCATCTCTAGTCATATGTAAAGTTGCTCCAAATGACTATTGATCAGAGAAATGCAAATCAAGACAACTCTGAGGTACCACTACACACCTGTCAGATTGGCTAAAATGACAGGAAAAGATAACGATGAATGTTGGAGGGGATGTGGGAAAACTGGGACACTAATACATTGTTGGTGGAACTGTGAATGGATCCAACCATTCTGGAGAGCAATTTGGAGCTATGCTCAAAAAATTGTCAAACTGTGCATACCCTTTGGCCCAGCAGTGTTTCTACTGGGCCTATATCCCAAAGAGATCTTAGAGGAGGGAAAGGGACCCACATGTGCAAGAATGTTTGTGGCAGCCCTTTTTGTAGTGGCTAGAAACTGGAAACTGAAGGGATGCCCATCAACTGGAGAGTGGCTGAATAAATTATGGTATATGAATGTTATGGAATATTATTGCTCTGTAAGAAACGACCAGCAGGACAATTTCAGAGAGGCCTGGAGGGATTTGCATGAACTGATGCTGAGTGAAATGAGCAGAACCAGGAGATCATCATACACAGCAACAACAGTATTACATGATGATCAATTCTGATGGACATGGCTCTCTGCAACAAAGAATTGTCTCAAACCAGTTCCAATTGTTCAATGAAGAAAACCATATACACCCAGAGAGAGGGAAATGAAATATGGACCACAATGTAACATCTTCATGATCTCTATTGACATTTGCTTGCATTGTGTTGCCTTTCTCTGATTCTTTTTTTTTCTTGTAGATAGGATTTTTCTTGCATAACTTCTCAAGCATTTCAACATTATTAACATGTAGTGGACTTCCTGCCATCTAGGGGAGGGGAGGGGACTGGGGGTAAAATTTGTAATGGAAAGCTTTGTAAAGATCAATGTTGGGGAACTACCCATACATATGTTATACAAATAAAAAGCTTTAATAAAAAAAATAAAAAGAGGCTTGTAAAGCGAACCATTTAGAAGCAATTATAAAAGCCTTCTGTAGAGTGGCATTTGATAACAAGTTATATCCCAAACTTCAATGAAGCCTCCATATCAAATTTCAAAATAATAATGTGAATCAGTGAATAAAACATTGGACTTAGACATGAGTTACAATCCTCCCTTAGACACTTAATTATTACAAGACTCAGACTCAATTTGTCTTCTATCTGTGAAATAAGAGTATAGGTTCCATCTCCCTTCTAGCTCTAAAGCTACAAACCTTTAATTAAACACATAGGACTCATGATGACCTCAGACATTTACTATTCCAAGTAACTTAACCCTATTTGCCTTAATTTCCTCATCTCTAAAATGAGCTGGAGAAGAAAATGGCAAACCACTTCAGCATCTATTATCAAGAAGTCCAAAAGGAGTCTTGAAAAGTTGTACTCAACAACCATCACAACAATAGCAACAATAACAGTAGTGCAAAATTGTGGCTGTGAAGGATTCCCTACATACTATATCATTGTGCAAAATTGTTGTACCAGAATGTATTTTATTATTAAATGTTGGAGGGTGCCTGGTAATTGATACTTAGAGGCAATGGAAAAAGAAGAAAAAGCCAGTCTCTTTCTCTTAGAAATGAAAGAGAAACAGTAAAGTCCCAATTGTCACTTCCTGCAATCCTGAACCAAGTTTTCCCCAAAATACAAGTTCCTTTCTGATATTAAGTTACTCAAGGGGCAACATTACATTTCTTTGCATACTGCAAAAGAAAACCCAATTCCAGAAGACAAATATTAACTATTTATTTAACCTGAACAAATAGTTGTTGCAGGCAAAGACTTATATAGGTGAAACATAAAGGTTCATGCAGCAGAATCCTTTTTAAAAAAAGCTTTTATAGTCACCATTATAAGGTCTAGCAAATGTGATAGCAGTTATTGAGCCTCAAATGAACTTTTGGGATAAAACATCAGTAACATGCACCTTGTAGGCACTTAAGTAAGGTGAACTGATGATTGTAATGCTCATTTTTAAATTCTAAACATTCTGTATTTACATAAAGGAACAAAATGGATGTTTGTTGGTTCATTTTATAACTTAATGGTGGGTTATGCTGTTAGTTTTAAATAGCTGCTATTCAAATGGCTCTCTGATATTAATCTTGAGTCCTTGTGTAGACTATGACATCAAACTAGGCATAGTAGGTCCAAGTGGATTTTAAGCTCAACTGGAACTTACTACATTATATCACAGAATCGTTCATTTGTGAAGTTTGTTGCATGTGCTTGGGAAGTCATAATTTACTGAGTATGAAGTCTGATTCCAACCACCTATCTATTCAAGTATAATGATTGAAGTCTCCTTTGGAATTTTAAGTTTCTCCTACACTGTAAATTCCTATTAGGCAGAAATAATTACATTCACTTAATACTGCTGTTGGTCCAGAATCAGGTACCTTTAGTAGAGGAATGAGACTGATTCTCCCCCTTATGATGCAGCTACTACATGGGAAATTTTATAGCATTAGCTTGAACCTTCTTCATAATAGTACCATTTCTCATCTTATTACCACTACTAGTAAATGCAAATATGAAGAACATGGCCAGGAATAGTCATGCCAGTGCTTTAGAGATACTCGTGGTGTGCCTTATAAGACTGTTATTTTTTACCTACAAATAGTAGTAGTGTACACACACAGCCCAGATACATAACATATATACAGAGAAGGTGTATAATCTCTGTGTGTAGTATTAATCTTTCTATTGATGATTAGAAAAAAATTTATAAAGTACTAAAAACTGGACACATGGGGAGAGGAGGAAGTAGGTCTGATGTGCTGGGGTATTCTCGGACTGAGCACATAGAGAAGAGAATTTCCGTTCTAATTACAAGCCTTGTTTGTTTTCTTTTGATTTTCTAAGAATGTGGTGTGATATGGACTTCAAAAATTATTTGATTTTTGAATTGTTTGTTATTGAATTTTTGAAATGAATACACACATTTCTTGTAGAATAAAATCACCTCTAATGGAATCAAAAGATGTATTTTCTGTAGCCTGCATAACCTCAAAGACTATTGATATATTTTACTTTACAGAAGCTTGAAGAGCAGGATTTTTATTATGTGATCAATTCATCTTTTAATAATCCATATACCAAATAATATTACTTTAGTTTCATAAATGTAAGTCATCTGTCCATATCTGTTACTTTGAGATAAGTGAGGCACAAATAAATGAAAGGAGGTCATTAAAAATAGTCACATTTATTCTATGTGAAATAACCCATTCATACAAAAAACTGATGGTCAGAATGTTTAGCCACTTGGATATTATATGGTCTATATGAACATTTCCCTTTTCTTTTGAATTAAATGTTATTTCAGACTTACAATGCATTAGAATTTTTTTAAAACAACCATTCAATTTTACCCAAAGAGAAAGCACTGTTCCTCCCTACTCCCCCTCCTTTCCACTTCTCCCTATCACTGTTAGGCTAATATTATAGATGGAAAATTTTTGACTAAAGAGAATTTTGTTAACGATTAATCTCTGTAAGAATAGTATTCTGAAATTTCAGCATCCTGATTAAAGTTGTTTAGCTTGTAGCACTGATTCAACTGGTAAAAAAAAATAAAAACAAACAAGCAAAAAACAACTGTAGTATTCTTTCCTTTATGTATCATTTTATTCAACTAGGATTTGGAGTGAAGTAAATAAATGCTTATTAAGCACCTACATTGTTACCAGGCACTGACTCAGTGCTGGGAATGTAAAGAAAGGCAAAGGACAATTCCTGCTCTCACAGTGCTCATGGTATAATAGGAGAGACAACCTACAAACAAGATAAGTACAAACAGCATATATACAGGATGAAGCAGAGATAATCATCACAGGGAAGGCATAAAAATTATGGGGGATTAGCAAAAGGAAATTTGAAAGAAGGTGGCTGGTGTTATTCATGGACTAAGGATAGGTAAAGTTTCTTTATCAAAGATTAGCACCTTCTTCATTCAAATCATTATAGAAAGAACTTATTATTAGATGGCTAGATATGTTTGTCTCTTCAGTTTTTCACTCTTGATAACGTTTTGGGATAGGCACAGGAAGCTTGTCTCCTTGATTCCCACTCCCATATATTTATTGATTCCCACTCCCATATATTTATAACAGCATACTCTCTCCAATCCTCCAACACTGGAACAAAGGGACCTCTTTTAACAGCTGAAATGATGATAAAATAAAAGTGGAACTAAAAAAAGAAAAGAGCTGATAAAGATAGTAAAATTCCTTTTGAAGCAAAGTAGGTTTCTTTTTTTCCTTCTGTCACCAGACAGTCTGATCCTTACTGATCCAGAGTCAAGACTGTTTGGAAGGCTACAAAAGTCATAGCAATCATAGCAATCCAATCCAACAGTAATTTAATAAGCATCTACTACACACATGTATCCTACTATGTGAGCTAGATACTGGGATAAAGACAGAATGTAAATTAGTTCCTGACCACAAAAAACTTATGTTCTAAAGAGGGGAGGGGAACATGTATGTAAACAATAATTTGAAGAGGCAGAAAACACTAATTTGTAGGAGGGTCAGAATAGGCTTCCTGTAGAGGTAGTGCATGAACTAAGTATTAAAAGAGTGAGGAATCTCAAAAAGTGGAGGCAACACAATGCAAGCAAATGTCAATAGAGATCATGAAAATGTTACGTTGTGGTCCATATTCCATGTCCCTCTTTCTGGGTGTATATGGTTTTCTTCAGTGAACAACTGGAACTGGTTTGAGACAATTCTTTGTTGCAGAGAGCCATGTCCATCAGAATTGATCATCATGTAATATTGTTGTTGCTGTGTATAATGATCTCCTGATTCTGCTTGTTTCACTCAGCATCAGTTCATGCAAGTCTCTCCAGACCTCTCTGAAATCTTCCTGCTGGTCGTTTCTTACAGAGCAATAATATTCCATAACATTCATATACCATAATTTATTCAGCCACTCTCCAAATGATGGGCATCCATTCAGTTTCCAGTTTCTAGCCACTACAGAAAGAGCTGCCACAAACATTTTTGCACATGTGGGTCCCTTTCCCTCCTCTAAGATCTCTTTGGGATATAGGCCCAGTAGAAACACTGCTGGGTCAAAGGGTATGCACAGTTTGTAACTTTTTGAGCATAGCTTCAAATTGCTCTTCAGAATGGCTGGATCCATTCACAGTTCCACCAACAATGTATTAGTGTCCCAGCTTTCCCACATCCCCTCCAGCACTCATCATTAATCTTTTCCTATCATTTTAGCCAATCTGACAGGTGTGTAGTGGTACCTCAGAGTTGTCTTAATTTGCATTTCTCTGATCAGTAGTGATTTGGAGCAACTTTTCATATGACTAGAGATGGTTTTAATTTCATCATCTGAAAATTGTCTGTTCATAACCCTTGACCACTTACCTATTGAAGAGTGGCTTGAATTCTTATAAATATGAGACAATTCTCTATATATTTTAGAAATGAGGCCTTTATCAGAACCGTTAAATGAAAAGATGATTTCCCAATTTATTGCTTCCCTCCTAATCTTGTCTACATTAGTTTTATTTGTACAGAAACTTTTTAACTTAATATAATCAAAATTATCTGTCTGGTGTTCAACTAAGAGTTCCAGATCTTTTTTGGACATAAATTTATTCCATCTCCACAGGTCTGAGAGGTAAACTATACTATGTTCCTCTAATTTGCTTACAATATCACTCTTTATATCTAGATCATGAACCCATTTAGATCTTATCTTGGTATGTGGTGTTAGATGTGGGTCAAGCTCTAATTTCTTCCACACTAGTTTCCAATTTTCCCAGCAGTTTTTGCTGAATAGTGAGTACTTATCCCAAAAGCTGGGGTCTTTGGGTTTATCAAACACTAAATTGTTAAAGTTATTGCCTAGATTGTCCTGATATTCTATCCTATGCCACTGATCGACTGCTCTATTTCTTAGCCTGTACCAAATGGTTTTGATGACCGCTGCTTAATAATATAGTTTTAGATCTGGTACAAGAATGTCTTCTTGTATCACTTTTTCTGACCACTAGGTAAGTGCTTGCTCTGTGTGTGTTCTCCACAAAATTTGGCAAGTATACGTTTGGCATTAATACAATGTGGCCAACCCAACAGAGCTGCACTCTCTGTGGCAGAGTCTGAATATTTGACAGTTAAATTTGAGTAAGGATCTTGGTGTCTGGTATCTAATTCTGGTATCTTCAGAATCTTTCTAAGACAATTTAGATGGAAGTGATTCAGTTTCCTGGCATGGCACTGGAAGACCGTCCAGGTTTCACAGGCACACAACAACAAGGTTGGCACAAAGGTTTTGTGGACCTTCAGTTTAGCAGTCAGTCTGACACCACATTCCAGGTATGCAAGACAGCCTGTGTAAAGGTAGAGACAGGAAACTGACCTTGTAGTTTGAAGTCTTAAGGAGACCAGTTTGGATGAAATACTCAGTGTGTAAAGAGTGGTAGTGTAAAATAAAACTGGCAGGGATATTAGAGTCAGATTATGAAGGGCTTGAAATGTGAAGCTGAGGAGTTTGCATTTTATTCTAGAAATAATAGGGAGTCATGGAAGCTTCATGAGAAGGGGATTAACAAGATAAGATCTGTTCTTTAGGAAGATAATTCTACTTTGGATATACTGAACACATGATTAATGTGTTCAGCATATTTTAGGCATTTTAATTAGCATAATAAATATTATAATTAGCTAGAGCTGTGGGGATTGGAGCTTAGAAACATCTTCAGAGAGATGACAATGTTTTGGAGCTGACGAGGTTACTAAGATACAGAGTTTTCACAACCATTCCAAGGTTAGTCTAAGTGAACACTCTTGGTACATCACACTCATATGCTAGGGAATTATGGTTCGGCCCACCATAATGTTGAATTGCAGCTTCAATGTCCATACTCTTCTATTTTACTATTCTCAATTGTTACAAAAACAATTAGCCTACATGTATTCTCAAAGTCCCTTATGATCCAAAATTTCCAGTCACCTTTTGGTAGCTCTTCCACAGCAAGAAATTGGAAACTCTGAATATCTTTAAAACATTCATTCCAGAATTGTTCTTTGCTTGTGAGAGAGGTCTGAAAAGGTACTCATATGCAAGAGATTTAGAGTTTCAAAATAGAAAAGCAAATTAATAAGTATACTAAAAGAAGAGATTGTCTATCTTATCTGAGCCAACACCCTACTTTACTCACAACTCTTGACTTATAAGAAAGAGTGAGCTAAAAGTGGTAATTGAAGCCTACAATGGCAGCGATAAGCTAGCAAGGGACCAAAAAACTTAGCAATGGTGGGCTTCAAGATGGGACAAATTTCTAGATCAGAATAAATGTTTACAAAGGAATGTTACTGTATGGCCCATTTCAATATAGAGGTATAAGACCTGGACCCACTAGAGATATCACACTCTACTTCTGGTTCAGTTTCATTAGCAGTACTCGAGTCATGTTTCACATCAAAAGGCAAAACATGGTCATCAATAATGAGATGTTGAAGTTCAGCAATAAAACATTGCTCATTACAACGCAGTTTCTGGCTGGAATAAAACAAGCACATATTCATATCTTCTCTCCCCCCCCCCTTCTCCATATCTTTTGTCTCTCTCCTTTCCTTCTTATCTCTTTCTTCTCTTTCTCTTTCTCTCTTCCTCCCCTTATTCTCTTCCCCCTTCCTTTTTTTCTTCCCTCCCCCTACAATTTTGCATGGGCAGTACTTTGGGGCAAGGTGAACAAAAGAAATCTTACAAGCAGTTTCCTTTTAAGCAGCAAAGTATAGATCCCAATGGCTGAGGATTCCCAGAACAAGCAAATTTGCTGCACATAGCCATTAGATGTGGAATCCTTAAACTGAAGAGGTTTATCTATAAAACACAAACTCAGAATCGTAGATGTGAACATGTTTATCACAGCAGCAATCAACTCAGATTTCCCTTCAGTTCATCTGATCAACTGCTGCACAATTGACTGTGAAGGTGGTTGAAAATATCTAGTTAACTATGCTGTGGTTGACCCAGGGCTATCATTTAGACGTCCAAATGTCACATACCACAAAATATCCAACAAAATAATAGTAGGGCATAGAAATGGCAGCTTCAAACATTAAGCAGGTAGCAAATTATTTAAATTATTCACATAAGCAGCCATTCAGATTGTGTAATCTCTTTCATTACTCAGTCATAGTATCTTTCCTTGCAGTAGCAGAATCACTGAACATCAAGGGAAATGATACACAGCTTATTTCTGATATATTGTATTTAGGAAGATGATCAAGTAAAATGGACAAAAACAGGAGAAATACTTTCATATAGGAAAGGGAAATAAATATCTCTTGATATTTACATGTGTTGATAGAGGAATCATTGTACACTTGTATTTATTTATTTATTTGGGTTGCTGAGGCTATTGGGGTTAAGTTACTTGCCCAGGGTCACACAGCCAGACAGTGTTAAATGTCTGAGGTCACATTTGAACTCAGGTCCTCCTGACTTCAGGGCTGGTGCTCTATCTACTGTGCCACCTAGATGTCCCTGTACAATTGTATTTGAACCTGTTCTGTTTTTCTTTTGTTTTATTACAAGGTTGTGATCTGATCAATGTAGGTTAGGTAATCTCGGTATGGAAATTCCATTCATGGACAGATCAGAAATTTGCTTGTAACTTTGATTTTGTATCATAGTTCTCCCACATTAGCAATTTCAAACCTGCTCTTTTTTTTCATGCCTCCCAAACTATTTGCTCTTTCCACTCTCTCAACACATCTTGCCCCATATTTTGCTGAAAAAAAAATAAAACAGCTCCTCACTGTGAGCTCTCTGTTCTTCCTCCCTACTTTATGTGTCCTCTTACAGAATGATGGATAAACAAACAACATAAAAGAACTCATCATTTCCACATTGCTCTGCAACCCATCCCTCTTCCTAACTTCCCTACATCTGTCAAGGGCAATACCCACCATTGTTCCAGGAGCCCACGTTCATAACTTCCATATTATTCTTGACTCCTTACTCTTCCTTTTTTCCACAAATCCAATCATCTTCCAAATATGGTTTTTTTCACATGCACAATATCTAGCTCATCCACTATCTTAGTTTAGGACATCATCATTTTTTATCAAGATTATTTCACTAGCCTCCTACTTGATCCCAGTCTTTCCTTTGAACAACTGCCAGTGATTTTTTTGTAAGAAGAGAACTTAAGCATGTCACTCCCTGCCTATTTAATAAATTCCAATGGCTCCCTATTGCCTCTGGGATAAAATATAAACTTTTCTATTTACATCCATGCCTCTAATTTAGGAGGTTTTAGTTCCTAAGACCCTTAACAACTTGGCCCTCATCCCTATCTCCAGTTTCATTTTACTCCATAACCTTTCCACAATCTACAACCTAGCAAAACCAGACTTTTCTGGCAAGCTCTGAGGTAGCTGGAAGCATAGCACTCGATCTGGAATCAGATCTAAATCTAAATCTGGCTTACATGATCCTGGGCAAGTCATTTAACTTCTCAGTATTCCCAACTGTAAAATGGGAATAATAATACACCTACCTCACAGAATTGTGGCATGGATAAAATATTTATAAAATGGCCCTAGCACCAAGCTGGCACAAAGCAGGGGCTCAAGAAGGGCTTTGTCCTTCCCCCCATCCTCTGCATGTGGCTTTGGCTATGAATTTTGGCTATGAATAGATGAGGGTTCTGGTTGCAGTTCTGCCCTTGATTGACCATAGTAATAGGATCATATATCTGGAAGGATCTAGCTCTAACCCTCAGTGGTCTAGTCCAGGGAAAAAGAGGAGAGATGTGGTGACTAGTCTGAGGTCATATATGTCGTAGCAGAGTTTGGATCTGAACTCGGCTCCTATGATTCCAAGTCAGTACTTTTACTACCTCCCTGTGCTTTACCATCCTTATCTATAATATGAGCAGAGATGAGAATGTGCAGTCTCTAAAATTCTCTCCCAACCCTTAGATTCTATGATTCCAAGGTAAGTGATCTGTTTAAGACTATACAACCAATCAGTGGCACCATCAGGCCTGGGATCGTATGACTTACCCTTTAGAGTTTAAAGGAAAACAAACAATTGCCTAGTTTTACGCAGAGGAGGAGACTGAGGTGCTGAGAGATTGAGACGCATGTTCAAGATAACACAGAGTTCAAAGTTCAGTCCAGCTTGTGCTCTCCCAAGAACAGAACAAACAAAAACAATTTTCTTCTGACACTCAAGTCAGGACCCTTTTCACTCATCACACTTCCTTTGGAGTTCCAACTTGATTAGGAAAATCTTATCATAGCATTATCATGTCACACTTACTACATGTTTGCACAGGCAAGACTGAATCCTTTTCTTTTCTGGCTTTTTGCCATAGTTCATATTTTCCATTTTATATGGAAAGAGGAGAAAAAAAAGCAGAGAGCAAATAGGAATCATTGAAGGGTAGCCCTAAGGTTATTTTAGGTATTAGCAAAAAGCAATTAAGAGACAAAATTTTTTTCCAGATTGGCTGTAGGGACAGAACCTTCAAGCTCCAGAGAGCTTATATTTGATTGGGGGTCCTTTTTGAAGAATCAAGGCTTTTCTTGAAAGTAAGAGAAGTATGGAAGGGATTAAAATCCCTTGGCTAAAGGCAAATGAGAAACTGTTTATAACTACCCTCTCTCAATCTTTCTCATTCCCTTCCTCTTTCCTATTTTTGAAAAGAGCATCATTGTCTTTCTAATCATTCAAGTTGGCAACTTTGGAATTTTCCTCCACTTTTCCCTTTTCTTTCCTTTAAATCAGTCACAAAGTTTTGTCTTTTGCCATAATCTTTTTGTCTTAGATTCCCTTCTTTCTCCTCACACAGACATCACCCTAGTTAGAGCTCTCATCCTTGGACTGATCACTTGCCTCTATTCTTCAATCCATTCTTCACAAAGTTATTAAACTGACTTTCTGGAAGAGCAATGACCATGCTCAATCAATCCCAGTGGCTTCTCCTTGTCTCTAGGTTAAGGTACAAACTTCTTGGTTTGGCCTTGGGAGGAACCTTTCATAGTCTGGCTCCATTCTATCACTGATCACTATTAGCACCTTCTCTCCTTCACATGCTTTATATTCCAGCCAAATGCTGCTCACATACATATCATGGAATGTGTCCTCTACCTGGATTGTACTATTTACTCACTTGATCTTTTAGAATCCCTACTTCATTTCAAAGCTCCACTCCTGTTATATCCCATTGGGAGCCAATCCTGGTTCCTTACTCCCATCCCTGCCCCATTGCTACTGCCATTCTAACTATAATCCCATCTTTCACTGAAAGACTTCCCTCTCCCACTTTTAATTCTAGTGCTTCACCTGTTAATTATGTATGACCTATTTATCCTGTATAAAGTTTGCTTTGTATTTATTGCTTACATTTTGTGTCTCCATTAGAGTACCCTCCTTGAGGGGAGGGACTATCTTTTTTCCTCTTTTTGTTTCTCTAAAATTTAGCACAGTGCCTGGAACATTGCTATTGTTCAATTGTGTCATACTCTTTATGACCCCATACTTAAGTGTTTTCCCATTTCTTTCTTTAGCTTATTTTACAGATGAGGAAACTGAGGCAAACAATGTTAAATGACTTGCCCAGGGTCACAAAGCCAGTAAGTGTCTGAAATCCAATTTGGATTTGGTTCTTCCTGACTTCAGACCCAGTACTTTATCCACTGTGCCACCTAATTCATTGATCCTACAAAAATTACTTTTGTAAAGATTTTGTATTTAATAGTCTATGAACATTTTATTTCTTTCCATTAGTATGGTAGAAGGAAATGCTATTTGAAGACGAACTATTTTCTTTTTGCTTTTGTATCTGTAGGACCTAGCCATCTGGTATGGCTATTAAGTTGAATTTGTATTACTAACTTCTTTAAATTTTATTTTATTTTACTAATTAATACAATATAATTTCAAATTAGTGCTTTGTTATTTTGGTAGATTAATATTGTTTTTTATAGCTAAAAAATCACTTGACATCCCATTATTCAGGTTTGGATTATGTGAGCCTACAAAGCTCAAATATCATCACCTGGTGGCAGCTGTTCCAAAGTGTGGATATGTCATCCACTAGGAGAAATGTACCAAATGTAGGAATTTCTGAACATTTTTAAATCCAGGATAAAAAAGGTTTTTTTGCTATTTTTTTAAGGAAAGAGGAAATTTTGAAGAACATTAAAATATAAGTAATACTTTCAAGTATCTTGTACAAATCTTGTAAATTTAATAAAGGAGCTGATAAAAAAGAGGAAAAAGACTCTGCCACACTCATTAATTAAATAACATCTGCTAAATGGATTTTTATCTAATCAGCCAAGTTTTGGGGGTAATTTTAATTGGTAATTTGTCTCTCAATTATCTCTTTATCAACTATTGCCTATACCTAAAACTGAACCTTTTTTGAAGTAAGCATTTCTATCACTTCATTGTGGACTTATTCCTTGATATGATATTACTATTTCCAAATATGGATCAATTTCTTTCACCTTTTATTGAAAATAGAGGAATCTCAATAGAAGAGAAATAAAGAATTAGAGACGTGGTGCAAGAGTGTCATTACAATATGTGTGAAGAATCAGGAGCTTTTGTGAATTTTAGGTGGGAATTTGATGATTGAAAATTTGCCTTCATACTCACTGGTTTTACCCCTTTGTCTACATATCCCCCTGCTAAGGAAAGAAGGAACAGTGACATAAAGGAGTGCGTAGTTTGGGATCAAATTCCCATAAATCAATTCCAAGGCTACTAGATTGGTCGAGTGTTTTTAAGCCTAGCAATGGAGCAATTATCAGGAACAGGGAGTTGTTCAAAGTTATTCAAAGTCAAACTCAGGAGAGGGAAGAATGACGTGACTCCTTCAGTGGAAGGAATCAAGAGAAACTGACTA
Source organism: Myrmecobius fasciatus (assembly GCA_023553655.1). Lineage (NCBI taxonomy): Eukaryota > Metazoa > Chordata > Mammalia > Dasyuromorphia > Myrmecobiidae > Myrmecobius > Myrmecobius fasciatus. Next base: position 65,673 of record JAJPUD010007464.1, on the reverse strand, counting down.
ATCCCACACTCCTGGGGTTGTACCATGCTGCTCTGCTTTGCCAAAAATGAGCTCTCTTCTTTCAATCCATATGGGCCAGTGTAAAACATTCTCGAGAGGGACTACTCTCCCTGACAGGCAGCCAGGAGGAGTGGTGGATGGAGTACTGGACCTAGAGTAGGACAACATGAATTCAATCCAGCCTCAGATACTATCTGTGTGAACTTTGTCAACCTCTATTTGCCTCAATTTTCTCATCTCTCTAACAGTAAGGACAATAATAGTGTCTACCCTCTTGTGGTGTTGTGGAAAAGAAATGACAATATTTGTAAAGTGCTTTGTAAACCTTCAAGTACTGTAGAGATGTGCCTAAAGATAGCCTAAGAAAGAGAGAGGAGTTCCTTATTCCCAAGATCAATGGTAGCAGATACTGCCTTCCTATCCTTGCAGATCAAATGTCTTGGCTTTCTGAAGATGGTAACAAAACCTGGATAAATGCATACTTTCATACACTTTGATATTTTGATTAATGTTCACATATGTACATGTAACTACTTTCCTATCAACAATGCTACATAAAATACTTGTTAGAAAGTTACAAATATTTTTAGATACATGTATTCCTTGTGAGCACTTACCTTGGGGATTAAAGAAGCCAGTCATCCAAAACACATTTGGCCTTCCTTCAAATATCCAGGTAGCAAATTGAGCATTCCTTTCTAGAAGTTCAGTAAACCAGAACCCTAGGGTTGAAGAATCCCAGGATATTCTTTTCCATAATGCAGGGATACGGGCATCATACATGTTATCAAGAGCATCTCTCAAATTCTGTTAAGTCATGAATTAAAAAATATGAAATAAGTGAATTAACAAAATGACAATGACTCTTTGGGACTTTTAGGGACTCACCTCACTCATGATGATAGTCCCTTCAATGGCTAATTTTAAATCACTCAGGCTTAGTCTTAGTCTTGTGATGACTCTTTGCATCCTGTCAATTTCTTGTCTAAGGAATATGTTCATAGAATTAAGATGTCCCATCTTTATTAGGCGAGCTTTCACCTAAAACAGAGAGCATACAATTCTATGAAGTTGACTTTATTATTTTAATATTGTTCCATGTGCCAAAATCTCCACAATATCTGTTATAGAACCAAATATGACAATTAATTCTCTGTTTTCTTGTTGTTAGAAGGCAGATGATATCTGAATTAGCTTTCCTACTGATTGTACTCAACCATTCATTGGAAATGTACTTTGAGAAGATGAACGATTGCACTTTTGCTTTCAAATGGTAACTGAATTGTTAAATATCAGTTAGATTTTTTTTTCAATGTAATATTTCCAAGAATGCAACTCTGATTGCTTATTTTCACAATCTTATAAAGTTATTGTTAGAAATTTCACAGAAAAGTAAAAGGTATAAAGTCTTTATAGAATGAGTATACCAATTATATACTACTGAGTATAAATATGAATGCCTACAGCTGTCTATGTACAGTATGGTCTTAGGGTGGTGACATAGAGCAACTCTTAATAGAATGCAACTTAAAAATTGACTTTGAGAGGAAAAAATCAAGTACCTATCACTTGTTCCTTGTAGTAGATTGATTTTGAATTTCGAAGGCTTTAATAAAAAAAACCTCTGGGCACATAAGCATTAAGATACAAATATTGAAAAGGCTTAATAAATAATATCTATTATGATTATGGTGCTGAATATATCCAACAGAAAATTTTTTTAAATAAAAACTCTGACTTGGCACCATGTCTTTACATTTAACAAATAAGCTTTCTGCTGCTTAATTACTATGGAGGTAATTTTGTTTTTAAAGGAATCCTGAAAAAATGGTCCAGTCCAGTGTTCCTCAAAGAATCATTTAGGAGTCACTAGGATTTAGAGCCCCAATTCTAGTGAATATAGTTTCTTTTTCTTCTGATTTGGAATGGGTTGTGAAATACAGAGGTAAGGGAAAGACACTTTGTCTCAGCATCTTCATATATGAAATAAAGACAAATTTTAATGAACCTCTTTGTGTAGCTTTTCAGCTCCATCACAGCATGCTGACATGATATTTTTATAGACTTATTATCATGGTACCTCAAACTGATTATATCCAAAATAGAGCATCTTTTATCTCAAATGTGTTTCTCCTTTTGACACTCCTATTTCAGTGATATTCCTTTTTATCTAGGGTTTATGTTTGAATCTTCATCTCTTCTCTTTCTTTTCTCTTCCAAACTCATTATTTGTGAAATACTGACTGTTGATTTTATTCATATTATAATTTTTGAGGCAGTTGGGAGTGCAGTGGATAGAGTGCTGGGTCTGAAGTCAGAAAGATCTGAGTTCAAATGCAGTTTCAGAGATTTACTAGCTTTGGGTCCTTGGAAAAGCCATCTAGCCTCTGTTTGCTTTCCTTGGAGAAATTGTGAGGAACAAATGAACTAATATTTGTAAAAAGCACTTCACATAGTGCCTGACACACAGAAGTACTCTATAAATGCTAATAATGCTTTTCTTCCTTTTTATTTCCATTGTCAGAATCTTGTATAGATTCTTCCTAGTGTAGAATGTAAGAGCTTCCTAACAAATACTCATTCCTCTACTTTTTCTTGGTGTTGTGTGGTCTTTTTTTGAGAGAGGTGGCAAACAGGATTAAATGGTTAACAAGTGTCTGAGGCCAGATATGAAGTCTGGTCCTCCTGACTTCAGGGCCAGTACTGTCTCCACAATGTTGTCTAGCTACCCCTCTACTCTTTCTCTTCCAATTCATCCTATCCAGCTTTCCAATGTTGTCCAGAGCAAATTGCAATACAATCTGGTACCCAAGAGACAACACAGCATAGGTGATATAAACACCAACACAGAAGGAAAGCCACTCAGGGATACTAAGTATCTGAGGTTACATTTTCTGGGGGAGTGGGTGGAGGTTTGATTTCACTGTTTTAGACCTTGGAAAAGATATTCCCTCTACCAATACAACTGGTAGAAACTTGTGATACTAGAAAAGTGCTTAGAGATCTAAGAGGCAAATGACTTACACAGGCTCAAACAATTAGTATGTGCCAGAGGCAAGACTTGAATCCTGGTCTTCTTGACTCTCAGGTCATTTCTTTCTCTAGTATACTCAACTGTCCCACATCTGAGAATGGCTGCACTACTCTGCCAAAAAGAGACTGACCTATCCCTTTTTCTAACACATAACTCTGTTTTTTTCTGATTCAATATGCTGCCTCTTGGTGGTCATGGAGTAAGGAAGATGCCAGTTGGTGTCCTCTTCAGAGCAATGCTAAAACCTTTTTCTTTATTGTCCCACAAACCAAATGCTTCTGAATGTCATAGCAAGAGATATGATATGCAACTCTACTCTGCACCTTTTTTAGGCATACAACATGAATTATTTTGCATTTTTGTGATCTGTGTTAATGTCAACCATCTACTAGATTAAACTCCATGAGAGCAGAGTCTATGTTACCTAACTTTTGTATTTTTTCTACTATTTTTCACAGTACACTCTGCAATTTAGGAGCTTAACATTTTTTAGAAAGAATTTATGAATACATAAATGAATAAATGTTCTTTTCAAGTCTAACAACCTGTGGGCCCAAGCTTCTCACTCATTGCTAGACTTGTCTGAGTTACCTGTAGCCAGGTTCCTAAAAGTAGTGGGTGATTGAGAAGGAAAAGAAACAAATCTCTCCTCAAAAAACTCAAAAAGCAACAGTGATAAAATTTTAACTAGAAATCTTATTGAGACTAAATAGTCTGAACTACATATTTTGTGGAAGGCAGAATAAATCATTAAAACCAGTCAAATAAAATAGTCCTCTTAACTAGGGTTAGGAGGCAGTTAGGTCTTAGAATCTGAAGATGTGAGTTAAAATTCAATCTCAAGACACATATTAGCTATGTGACTGTGGACAAGACACTTTGTCCTACCTCATCCTCAGTTTCCTCATCTTGAAAACAGGGATTATTGCACCTACCTCCCAGTGATGTTAAAAGGAGAAAGATAATAAGATAACATTTGTAAAGTACTTAGTAAATTTTAAAATATATAAATGCTAAATATTATTATTAACTATTTCACATATATGGCTCTGCTAAAACTACAGAAAATAAGAGAATCTTGTCCTTAAACCTATGATTCTGGCCAGAATCTTAATTTTTATAACCTAGAATTTGAGACATTTACTCAACACCCTGGATTCATTTATCTTCAACCTACTATCAGTTGCAAATCATTTATATTTTGTCATCAATTTTTATTTTCATATAATGAGTTTAAACTCATTCTATTTCATTTTTAGTTGTTCCAGCTGGGAAATTTAAAGATTTTTGATTTTATTGGGTAGGAATTGGGTAATAGGATATAAAAATTAAGAATACTTCCATTCTAAAACAAACAAAAAAAGAATACTTCTATTCTGATTCTGGATGGGAATGGAACCAAGATGGCAGTTATGAGGCAATCCTGCTGAATACTTTCTTCCTTTTTTTAAATGGCTTTTTATTTTCAAAATACATGAAAAATAATTTTCAACATTCACTCTTGCAAAACCTTGTGTTCCAAATTTTTCTCCCTCCCTTCCACTCATCCTCCTCCCGTAGATAGCAAATAATCCACTACAGGTTAAACATGTGCAATTCCTCTAAACATATTTCCACATTTATCATGCTGCTTAAGAAAAATCAGATCGAAAAGAAAAAGAATGAAAAAAGAAAAAAGCAAACAACAACAACAAAAACAAAAGGTGAAAATACTATGTTGTGATCTATGTTCAGTTCCTGTGGTCCTCTCTTTCTAGATAGAGATAGCTCTCTCCATCACAAGTTTATTGGAATTGGTCTGAATCACCTCATTGTTGAAAAGAGTCACATAATCTTGTGCTGTGTACAATGTACTTTTGGTTCTACTCACTCCACTTCAGCTGAATGCTTTCAATATTCCCTCTAAATAACTTTAAAATAATGTATCAATAAAATTTTGGAGGAACAAAGCTAACAAAAGACTGTAGGGAGACTTTTTTGTGTGTAAATTGTATTTTTTCCAATTACAGATAAAATGTAATTTTAGGTAAAGATAATTTTCAACATCTTAAGAAGATTCTGAGTTCTAAATTTTTGTCCCTCTTTCCCTTGCCTCCCCCTCCCTAAGATAGCAAGCAATCTGATGTAGGTGGAAATATGTTTAACATGATTGCACATGAATAACAAGATACAAACAATACACTTAAAACAGGCACACACACACATTCCCTTGGAATTAATTTGTTTTCAAGTCCATCCTAATCCTAAATTTCCTGTTTAAGGTATTTGTGCCATTAATCCAAAAACTTGGACTCACTTATCTTTAGCCTACTACACACCAGTTGCAAATCATTTAGAAAAAAATTTTCACCAATTTGTATTTGATGAATCCTCAGTTTCCTGAATTTAAACTCATTCTGCTCCATTTTCAGTTGTCTCAACTAGAAAATTTAGAGATTTTTGACAACATTGGGTAGGAATTGTCTATCTAGTGATTTGAGTTTTAATTATTGTATTTTATTTATTTATTGTATTGCATTTTATTTTTAAAAGTACAATTTAAAAATATTTGCTACATTCCAATTATTTGGAATAATAGGCAAAGAAGGAGTCCTACTAAATTCCTTTTATGAGACAAATGTGGTGATGATACCTAAAAGAATAAAAACAAAGAAAATAGACCAATTTCATTAATGAATATGAATGCAAAAATCCTAAATAAAATATCAGCATAAGATTACAACATATATTATAAAGATTGTACATTACAACCAACTGGAATTCATACCAAGAATATAGGGATGGTTTAACATAAGGAAAACTATTAACATAATTGCTTATAACAATAATAAAAGTAAAAAAAATATATTTATATCAATAGATGCAGAAAAAGCAATAAAGTACAACACATTTCTATTTAAAAAACTGAAAAGTACAGGCATAAATTGATTTTTCCCAAAATTCATAAGCATTTACCTAAAACCATCAGCAAATATTTGTAATGGGGATAAGCTAGAAGCCTTCCTTACAAGATCAGGTAAGATGTAAGAATGTCCTTTGTCATCTATCAATATTGTATTGAAAATCCTAGCAATAGCAATAAGAGAATGAAAAGAAGGAATCTGGATAGGAAATGAAAAATAAAACTCTCTCTCTTTGCAGATTATTTGATATACTTAGAAAATACTAAAGACTCAAAAACTGAAATAATAATTTTAGTAAAATTAAAGTAAATCCAAATAAATTATCAGCATTCCTATATATCATTAACAGTACCCTTCAGGAAAAGACAGCTAGAAATATCTCATTTAAAATAACTCTATAGACAGTATAAAATACCTGGGAATATCACCTACCAAACCAACCCAGGATTTATATGATTGAAACCATAAGAAATTTAGTATACAAATAAAATAAGATTTAAATAAATGTAGAAATACTAATTGTCTATGGGTAGGCAGGGCCAATTTAATAAAAATGATATTTTATCAAATACATATATATATACATACATATATATATACATATGTGTGTATGTATATCCAATGCCATCCCAATTAAATTACAAGAAAATTATTTTACTGAGCTAGAAAAAATAATAAAATTCACTTGGAAGAACAAAAGTTCAAGAATATCAAACAAATTAGTGGAAAAATGTAAAGGTAAGAAGTTTAACAGTAACAGATCTTAAACTATATTATGAGACAGTAATTATAAAAACTACATGATACTGGCTAAGAAATAGAAAGATAGATCAGTGGAAAAGAGTAGACACATAATCTGCAGCAGCAAATGAATATATCAACTTAGTGCTTGACAAATATAAGTATTCATTATTTGGTAAAATTTGTTGATAAAACTGGAAAACAGTATGGCACAAATTAGGCAAAGACCAATATCTTACACCACTTACCAAGATGAGGTAAAAATAGATTCATTACCTACACATAAAGGAAGATATTACAAGCAAATTTAAAATACATGGAACATATTACCTAATAGATTTATGATTGATGAACAATTTATAACAAACAAGAGATATAGTGCTATGAAATGTGAATAATTTTGATTATATTAAATTAAAAAAAGGTTTTGTACAAATAAAATAAATATAGCCAACATAGAAGGAAAGCAGGAAAAATATATTTATTTATAAATAAAAAATTTATAAGCAGTTCCTCAGACAAAGGTCTCATATCTCAAATATATTAAGAACTCAAATCTATAAGAATGTGACTTATTCACCAGTTGAAAAATTTGTCAAAGGATATAAACAGGCAATTTTCTAATGAAGAAACCAAAACAATTTATAGTCATATAAATCATTATTGATTAGAGAAATGCAAATTAAAACAACTTTGAGATATCATTTTGTACTTATTAGATTGGCTAAAATGATAGAAAAGGAAAGTGACAAATGTTGGAAGGGATGTGGAAAAATTGGAGCCTTAATTCATTTTTGGTGGATCTGTGAGCTGACATTTTGGAGAGAGATTTGGAAGTGTGACCAAAAAGTTATTAAACTGCCTATTTCCTTTGACCCAGCAATACCCATTTTTAGGTCTATTTCCCAAAATGAAAAAAAAAAGGAAAAGAATTTATATATTCTAAAATATTTATAGCAGTTCTTTTTGTGGTGACAAAGCACTGGAAATTGCAGGGATGCCTGTCAATTGGGGACTGGCCAAACAAACTGTGGTTATATATTCATGATGGAATATTACTTGCTATGCGATGATAAAGTCAATGACTTTTAAAAAGCATGGAGAGAGAACAAAATAATGGAGAATGAAATGAGTAGAACCAAGAGAAAATTGCATATAGTAACAGCTATATTATTTTAAGAAGAACTTTGTGCAGCTAAATCATTCTGATTATTATAAATATCCAAATTAACTGCAAAGATCCTATGAACAAAGATGCTGTTTGCATCCAGAAAAAGAAATGAAATATACATGAACATATATATGTATATATAAATATAATATTGTATATATATGTATGTATATGTATGTATGTGTAACATACATATATAGGTGTATAGATATACAGTGTATATAATGTGTACTATATGTGTGTATGTATACATACACACACATACAGTGTCTAATGGTAGGCATTTCAAAGTTTGGGGTGGAGAGAAGGGAAAAAAAAGAAAGTTACAAGATAACTTTGTTGTATATTTGAAGGGAATAGCAAGTTGTACATAATGGATCTTTAATTTCAGGTGCAATTCTCTGTTTTGTATTGTACTTTGTTATGGAAATACTTGTTTTATTTATTAAGTTCAGAATAAAATAAATAAAAAATTTTTAAATGGACAAAAATTTACCTCCCTGCAACTTCAGGTCATTGGTTTCACTTTTTTTTTTCTGAGAGACAATTCTGTAGTAAGATTTAAGTTTGACATGAGGATATCATACTTTTTCCAGCCTATTACCTCATCTGTAAAATGGGGACAATAATACTGTCACTTTCTCCCTGACCAAGTTGTGAAGATTAAAAATGTTGGTGACAGCACTTGTAACTGTCAGATGCTGCATAAATGATTAAACACACAAATCTGTTCCATCTTTCACATTTTAACTCTTTAAATACTTGAAGAGGCTATCTTACAATTACTAGATTCCCCTCTTGTCATCATCCTGATACCTTCAAACAATCCTTGAGTGCCATGATGTCTAGTTCCTTCACAATCCTAGATACCTTCCATTGGATGTGCTTCAATTTGTAAGGGATATTCTTAATGAGACACCCAGAACTCACTACAATACTCCATATATATATATATATATATATATATATATATATATATA